>CAUYLG010044249.1:0-44033 GCA_963573385.1 Cacajao melanocephalus | reverse complement strand
CAACCTCTGCCTCCTGGGTTCAAGCCATTCTCCTGCTTCAGCCTTCCAAGTAGCTGGGATTACAGGCACCTGCCACTACGCCCAGCTGATTTTTGTATTTTCAGCAGAGACGAGGTTTTACCATGTTGGTCAGGCTGGTCTTGAACTCCTGACCTCAAATTAGCCAGGATTAGTCCCCACATCAACCTTCTTCTCCAGCTAAGGTCATCCTCTCATTGCCCCTGAGTAAGACTTGGGCGGTGGCACCCTCATGGCTTTGCCTATGCTGTTTTTCCTTTCTGTATTGCTGCCATCTCCAAATCTTCACTCCTTTTCACAAGACACTCCTTTTCACAAGGTGGTTTTTCCACCTTGATGGAGTCTTGGAGTTTCACCCTCCTCTCCTGCAGCACTGGCCCTCTGTCCCCCTCACTTGGCATATTGTCATACCCAGCCCAGTGCATGCTTATATTTTTGGGAATAGAAGGCCCACAGATTGCTCAGGTTATAGGAAGCTCTCCATAAATCGATGTTGAATGTATAAAAGAATAAATCACTGTATGATTCAAGTCTTCTCTTGTTACCATTTTTATGTGTCTAAATCTTGACCCTGCAGTCAAATGGCAAATTCCTGGGGGAGAAAGCCCCATATTTTCCATTTCTGATCCTCTTTACATTGTCACCTTAGATCACCTTAGATCAATGCCTCTCTCAAGACTTCAATATGTATTTATGGAAGAAACAAGCAAAAATAAAAATGACAATTTTATTCGTTATCTTACTCTCTTATCTGAGTGAAAGACATTTTTAACATTCTCTACTCTTGTGACTTGAATTTTTCTTCTAGTTAAAATGACCAACGTACTAAGCGAATAAACACAATCCTTGTGTAGTGAATATGCCAATCCATAGAAGGGGCACAACAACCTGCAACACCTTTCCCTGCATGGCAGTGCTCATTTGCCACAGCAGAAGCCCCTGTGCAGAGAGCACCCTGAGTCTGGTTCCTTATCGCCAATATTTTCTGGAGGTCAGGAACCTGGAGCCCCAGAGCAGGGGCCCATCGATGTCCCAGGGAAACCCAACCACCTAGTTCTTTTTCTCTGCCTTTTTCCTCTGCCCCATTTCTATTGCTGCTGCTTACTTAGGTATCCCTGGAGGCTGAGCCCAGGCACAAAGATGCCTAAAGACGGAACTCTATTCAGGAGGTAGGCAGTCCCCAACTCAGAGAGGGGAAATTCTGGGGCTGAAGGAAGAAAGTGCCCGAAGTCTGGGCTTCCGAGTCCTTTTTCTATGGGTGATTGAGACTATGCCATTGCTAGCATAGGAGTTGATGAAAAAATATGTTCCTTTGGGATAATTGGCCAGCATCCAGTTAGGGGAACAGGAGCTCAGACAGCTCCAGAAAGTTCCTTTCCCTCAGGTTCCTGTCCTCCCATTCCACTCTGGTGCTGGTTGCTGTTGCTCCTGTCAAACATGAATCGCGGTCACTCCCTCTCCAGCAGTCTCTGTCGTGGTGCCCAGGCAGAGACTGCACTTTCCTCTCCACCTCTAATCTCTCTCTCCAGCCAGCCAGGCACCTGGCCCTTACCTGGCAGCCCCAGCAGGGTGAAGTAGCCCCGGCACTCAGTGAAGCCAGAGCTCTCTCGGACACAGGAGCGCCACAGCCCCTGGTAGTTGAACACAGCTGTCACGGGGTTGTTGTACAAGTCTTGGGTGCTCCACTGGTCCATGCACGTGGCAGCAATGATGCCCGCAATCCCAATCAGTGAAACCACGAACCCCAAGCCCTGGCAGGCAGTCACAGCCATGGTGGCGCACAGTGTCGACACAGAGCCACACCACAAGTGGACAGCGCAGTTCTGAGACTGCTGAGCCTAGGGATGGAGTTTTCTCTGAGAGGCTGGTGCACACGTCAGGAACGGGCCATGTAATGGAGGCGGTTACTCACCAGTGCCACCTGGGCTTGCCCTACTCCTTTATCTATCGAAGCGAGATAATTCCCACAACATGGTACCAAGAGCCATTTGTTTTCTGCCATATGTACACTCTACTCACTGTTTACCTTTTGAGGGAGTTTCTTTCCTGATTAACCAGGCTCCCCTCTGTAGAGGGTAAAGCAAGTACAGAGGTGGTTGCCTGGGAGGCACTGCAGATTGGTCAGGCAGGGCTTCCAGTAGCTAAGTCACAAAATACTTGGAGATACAAAGGCTTCATCCATGTGGCCCTGGGGACTGAGATGCATGCCGCCACGGTAGTTAAAAAACTTAGGCAAGGCTGGTTATGAGGCATAATAAAGTATAGTTGATTCTCATTAATCATGGTAGTTATGTACTAAAAAGTCATAAAGAACACTGAATTAGCGAATACTGAATCATTGCCCATAGGGGAAATACAGGGTCAGGCTCCTGCAAGCCTCTGGTCTCAACATTTTCATCATCAATAGATAACCTTATTTTATGTGTATTTCTGTTTAAAAACAGCTTCTTTAATATAAATTGTTGGTTCATTAGCATTGAACTCACAGCCAACAGCAGTGAAATTCATGTCTGAATGAAGCTTATCTAACACACATATTTTCTCCATAAGGCACAGCACAGCTTCCTTGTGCTTCTAAACAGTAATCAGTGCTTCTGTACTGTGCTTGGGGGCCATTTTAAACAGTGAAATCAATAAAAAGCACAAAAATGTGAAAAATGTGGCGGTAAACATACTTCAAAAAGGATGCTTGTTTATAGTATGAGTGCTGAAAAAAAGAAGGCAGAGAATCACCTTATTGAACCTCAGCTGGGAACATGCAACTTAGGCAATGCAAATTTTTCACCTTTGGCACACATCGTTATGATTGCAGCAGTGCCATAATTTGCACAATACTGTACAGCAGTGCAGAGTATTGATTTTGGAGTTAAAATAAGTTTTAGCAAATTTGAAAATATGGTACACATGGTTAATGAGAATCGGCTGTAGTTACTTGATGGAACTGACTAGTTAATGCGGTTAAACTGTTTGCAGCTTCTGTGGCACTGACTGCCTTAATCCATGGAGAAACCATGCAGGAAGGAAGATAGCAGAGGTAAGTAGCAAGAAAGCCTTTGGGCTCTGGAGCTACACAGCTTGGGTTCAAGACTCACTACACAGCTTGAGTTCAAGCGTTACTAGCTGTGGAGGGGGAACAGCTAAATACTTAACCTTTTTGAGCCACAGTGTCTTCCTAAAATGAGGTAATAATAGTGCTTATGTCTCTGGATTGTTTTGTAGATTAAATGTGAAAATACATGTGAAATGTTGAGCATTACATGTGGAGCACTGTACTCAGAAAATACTAGCAAATATTACTAGGGAAGACTGATAATATAATTGAAAGCTGTAGCAATTGATGATCGCTCTCTCATTGTTTCTTCACATTGATCAGAAATTAAACTGCAGCCTACTGACACAAAGTGTCACAGTTACAAAAATGCTTAAAGTTTTTCTTTGTCCAAATATTATTCCTACTTATTTTGACCCTGGACTCAAGTCTCAATTTTTTTCACCAACTCACAGAGCTATATTATATGTTGTTGGATAACATCTCTGTTTCTAAAGTTAAGGTTTTGGAATATCTTAGAAAGTTCATAATTGTAAAAAAGAGGTACCTTTTTCTTTGACTCTGATATTGTCAGGAAGACAAATATATCATTTAGATTAAAAGTGAGTGTATGTGTTCATGTGCGTGTGCATGAGTGTGTGTGCATGTATATGCTTGTGTGGCAGCGAGAGGGCAAGAGGAAGGGCATGCTACTCTGGATTATAGGATGGAGAAACTTTTCTCTTGCTACATGAAGTAGCTTCTAAGATCATTTATTAGAATCCCAGGGCTCCAGGGAACATAATTTGAAAACCATTGGCTTAGATTCCCTCAATAATCTATTAAAAAATTCATACAGTGAAGAAATGAACTAGAAATATCAGCTCACTGGCCCAGAGAGAAAACAAGGAAAACTGTTAGGCTTTTCCTGGGCTGGTCCATATGTGAAAAAATAGAAAAAAATCTTCTGAGAGTATATTATCAAAAGCCTCTTTCTTTAATGTGACTGGGGTTTGAATTTGTACCCTGAACCTCATGGCCCTGGAGCTTGTACACTAAGAAAGTAGCTTTAAAAGGTGATTCCAAGCTGATAACACATCTAGAATGATTTGCAGAGGCAACTGCAAAACTCTCAATGCAGGTAGCATAAGATTTTTACATTTAAAGTCCTGTCAAACTTGAGCTCAAAAACCAAAATTCAAAATCTGTTATAAACAGTAGTGTATTGGTAAACCCAGTGGCATACTAGTAAACCAACTCTAAAAAGAAAAAATGAATTATTCTGATATGTAGCCTTTGCGAATTCACATAGTATAGATACTCCCGCTATCGCTGATTTTAAGCTACTAATGTGAATATAAAGTTACTAAATGCAAAGTTGGGAAAAGAAGCATGGAATCAACTCTTGCAAGCTGATTCTGGCACATTACTTATGAATAATATCACAAGACTTAACAAATACTTATAAGAAACCCTTTCTCAAATCAGATAATATAGTTAAAGACATAAAAGAAAGAACTAAAACCATAAATGATTAAAAGTCACCATGAAAAAAGAACAGGAAAATTTGACAACTTCCCCACTTGAATTTCTAGATATTTAGGATATAGATAATGACACAAAACCTCAATAGACACTGTGGTAGCCACAATTTTGCCCTCTTGCCCAGTGATCTCTGGCCTTTGTGTTACTTCTGTGACTGTAATATATTACATGGCAAAAAGGATTTTACAGATGTAAAGTTACTAACCAGCTGATCTTAATATAAAGAGATTATTTTAGATTATCCAAAAAAGCCCAATGTAATCATATAAATCCTAAAAAGCAGCAGAAAAAGGTAGAGCATGGAGTGAGAGAGTTGTAGCAGAATGTTAAGTTAGAGAAATCTCAAGAATGAGAAGGATTTGAGGCACAATTGTTAGCCTGAAGATGAAAAGAGATCACATGACAGGGAAGCAGGAACTTCAGCCCTGCGACTGCAAAGAACTGAATTAGTCCAACCAATAGTGAATTTGGAAGAAGCCCCTAAGTCCTATATGAGAACCACAGGCATGGCAAATATCTTAATTGAAGCTTAACAATTCCTTAAACAGAATATCCTCAAACTAATTGGGCCCTTATCTTACACCATACACAAAAATCAACATCATGCTAGACATCTGATTTATAGAAACTGTGAGATAATAAATGGGTGTTGTTTGAAGCTGCTAAGTTTCTGGAAATTTGTTATGACAGCAATAGAAAACTAAAAACAGATAACTAACAGATTAAACACAGCTGAAGGTAGCATTCATAAAGTAAAAAATACGGCTGAAAAAAATTTGCAAAATGTAGACAGAAATAAAGAGATGGAAAACAGGAAACAGTAGTAAGAGAATGGAAGAATGAATAAGAAATTCCAACATACATCTAATAGGAGTACAAGAAGAAGACAATAAATAGAATGAAAAACAATATTTGATGAGTTATTGGCTAAGGATTTTCGAGAATGAATGAAAAGCATAAATTCCATATTAATGTTGTTAAATAAGTTCCAAGAAAGGCAAATAAAAAGAAATCCACACCTGGATGTATTGTAGTATTGAAAAATAACAGAGTCAAAGAGAAAAACCTTTAAAATTAAAACCTGAAAGATAGAAATTACAGCTATTATATCAATTGCAACAACTGAAGCCAGAAGGATAGAGTTATATCTTTAAAGACTGATAATAAAAATAATTACTAACTCAAAACATTGAGAAGACAAGCCACAGACAGAGAGAAAATATTTGCAAAAGACATCTGATGCAAGATTATTTTCTAAAATACACTAAGAACTCTTAAAACTGAACAATTAAAAAAAAGAACACCTGATTTTAAAATGGAAGAATTAGTATGAGCAATCAGACAAGGAAAAGAAGCAAAAGACATCCAGTTTGGAAAGAATGAGGTAAAATGATCTGTTTTCAGATGATGTGATCCCATATTATGAAAACTTCTTAAGATTCCACAAAAAAGCCTGTTAAAACTAATGAATGAATTAAGTAATGTTGCAGGATACAAAAGAAACACAAAAATTAGTTGTGCTTCTTTATACCAATTATCCAAAAAGGAAATCAAGAAAAAATATCATTTATAATAGAATAAAAAACAATAAAATTTTTAGGAATATATTTAACCAAGGAGGTGAGAGATCTGTAGCCTGAAAACTATAAAACACCAGTGAAAGAAATTGAAGACACAAATAAATGGAAAGATGGCTCTTGTTCATGGATTGAAAGAATTAATATTGTTAAAATGTCCATACTACTCAAAGTGATATACAGATTCAGCATAACCCCTATCAAACTCCAGTGTCATTTTTCACAGAAATGAAAAAAAATTCTAAAATTTATATGGAACCACAAAAGACCCCAAAGAGCCAAAGCAATCTGGAGGAAAAAGAACACAGTTGGAGACATCACACTTCCTGATTTCAAATTATATTACAAAACTATAGTAATCAAAACAATATAGCACTGACATAAAAACAGACACATACACCAGTGTAACGAAATATAGAGGACAGAAATAATTCCAAGCAGTATACAGTTAACCAATTTTCAACAAGGAAATAAAAAATACACAAAAAAAGAAAGACAGTTAATGGTGTTGGGATAACTGGATATTCACATACAAAGAATGGAATTGGTCTCTTACCTTCCACCATATGTAAAAATCAACTCAAATTGGATTAAAGACTTAAACATAGACCTGAAGCCATAAAACTCCTTAAAGAAAACATTAGGAAAAAGCTTGTTGACTTTGGGCTTGATAATGGTTTTTTTTGTTTGTTTGTTTTTTTGTTTTGTTTTGTTTTGTTTCTGAATATGACACCAAAAGCTCAGGCAACAGTAGGAAAAGTAGCCAAGTGAGACTACATCAGCTAAAAACCTCTGTACAGCAATGCTAACAATTAGCAAAATGAAAAGACAATCTAGAGGCTAGGGGAAAATATTTCCAGACTATATAGCTGATAAGGGGTTAACCTAAAAGATATATAGGGAACTCATACAACTTAATAGCAAATAAACAAACAACCTGATAAAAAATGGGCAAAAAACCTGAATAGACATTTTTCCAAAGAAGACATATAATTGACAACAAATATATGAAAAAGTGCTCAACATCACTATCAGGGAGATTCAAATCAAAGCAATAATAAAATATCACCTCACATCTGTTAGAAAGGCTATTTTCAAAAAGACAAAAGATAGCAAGTGTTGTTGGCGAGGATGTGGAGAAAAATAAATTCTTGAATGCTGTTGGTGGGAATGTAAATTGGCACAGCCATTCTGGAAAGTCATTCTGTAGTTTCTACCCAAAAATTAATAATAGAGCAACCATAAAATCCAGAAGTGCCTCTTCTGGGTATATATGCAAAGGAAATGAAATTAGAACCTCAAAGAAACGTCTGTGCACTCATGTTCATTGCAGCACTGTTTATAATGGCCAAGATACAGAAACAATCTAAGCATCTGTTGATAGAAGAATGGATAAAGAAATTATGGAAATTTGATAAGAAAGTAGATTTCAGATGCTCTCAACATACAAAAATGTAGCTATGTGAAGAGATGGATGTGTAAATTTGCTTGACAGTAGTAGTCATTTTACCAAGTGTATGTATATGGAAACATCATGTTTGATACCTTACAAATAATAATAGAAAATGGGTAAAATATCTTAACTGACACCTTACCAAAGAAACTATACAGATGGCAAATAAGCATATGAAAGGATGCCCAATATTTTATGTCGTTAGGGCAGACTTCAGTAGGGGCAGGGAGTTGGAATCAGAGGTGTCCGTAAAAATATAAAATTCCTGGGTATTCTAAGAAATCTTGGGGAGGGCGGTAGGTTTTCTCTGTGTGTGGGCTCAGTCCAATCTCATTTAGATTTTCAGGCACAGGGGAAGAAGCCCTAGGAGAAATCTGTTACATGATAAGCCAAAGGAATAGGGAACCTGTCTTGGTGAAGTTCTCAGTCATGGAAAGGACTAAAGTCAGTGAGCACATTCAAACTCCCAGTAATGGGGCACTTGTGAGGCCTAACCTGGGAAGAGAGAATTGTGATTCACAATACCAGTCAGTGTCTGGGAGGCTGGGACCTTGTAGCTCTGCCTCTCTGGCTGTCAGGGTCTCAGATGACCCTCTAGATGTACACCTTAGCCTGGGGGCCAAGAGAACACCTTTTTTTTTTTTTTTTAACCTTTGCCTTGTTTTTCAGTGTTCAAGGATGCTTTAGAAACTTGCAGAAATATTTTTTTTTGTCAGATCTGGGAATCAGGAGCAAAGCAATCTCAGTAGCTACGATCACATGTAGAAAAGTTCATGTGCTAACTCTAATATGTGCTAACTCTAATGGTGCTGAGGGATTTTATTTGCACCATTTTATCAGTCTGGGCCTCTGATTCCCAGGCACATAGGGAATATTTCTCACCTACAGTATAGGAACAGTTTGAAAAATAACAGTGTGAATACCACTATGTTCAGAGGTCTCCAGCACTAAGTGTGGGCTCTGAAAAAACAAATTCAGTTTTCCAGAAGAGAGGGGTCAGCTGCTCTTTCCAGGAAAAATGCCCACCCCAGATTCTGGAGGAGAAAACTCAGTATGTTCTTGTCATAAGCTCATGCTTCTGGGTCAGATATGACTCAGAAAAATGACCATTGAATCCCGAGTTTCAGCCTAATGTGGGAGTTCCAGGGATAGCATTCAGTGAAGTAGTGACTCATTTATATTTGGTTTGGCTTGTGGGAGTAACAAGGCATCACTCCCCTGACTGTAGACAGAAGGTATAAATGGCTCAAGCACCCTCCCCCATTTGCAGATTCAAGAATACATTCTAACATCAGAAAGCATGGCTAACCAAAATATTCCCAGTAGTATTCATTGGCTTCCTAGTCCTGGCTATATTTTTAAGCCCCAGTTTGAGTGACTAATAACGTATGGATTTTCAATAAAACATACACCTAAAAGCAGTTTATAAATTCAAGCATACTTGGAAAGAATTTGAACAATATATATTCTCTGAGGCTATACATGGGTCGATCTGTTTGTTTGCCAAGCAGAGTTTTGGTTGGCAAACTCAAAGCCTGCTTCCATTGACATAAGCAAGATGCAGCAGAACTATGAACACTGTCTATAATACCATGTTTTCCTGGTTGCCAGCACATGCCTAGATTAATGTGTACCCTGAAATACAGGAGGCCTTTCTAGGACAAGAATTCTAAGACAGAATCATCAGCCTTTGACAAGGGTGTGATGACACCACACATGATCTTCAGGCTCCCCGACCCTCACCTGTTTGTCTTTTTCTGAGACCTTTCCTCCTCATGGATGCTTATTGCCCCAGGTCCTCTTGTGCCTTCACATTTCTAAAAGATGCCAGTAGGAAAGAGATGTGCTAAGGCATGATCTGGAAGGCTTTGTCTGCAACCTCTTCTGAATTATTTACCTTTTACCCTGGGAATCAACTTGTCTCTCCACCTTAAAAACACATCAAATGAAACATTTTCTGTTTGCTGGTGGTTTGGTGATTCCTAGACTTCTGGATTTTATAAATGAGTAAATTTTATATAAAAGATTCCAGGATTCAAAGAGGACTGACAAATCATTATTTTATTAAGTAAGGGCAATAACTAATGACCATGTCACATCATTTATAAGATAAATAATATTTTAATGTGAAATGGTAGAAAACCACAATTTCAGAATAAAGGACAGTCTTCAACAGGTTAGATGTGTATATATAATATGTTTTTATGTTCAACATGGTCCTGATTTTTTACCAATTTCTTTTCATATGAGGAAATCATCATCATGGACCATCATAGTTCATGAACCAGCATGGGTGCAGACACTTGGAGCTGGAGGGTTAGAAGCTAACCTGTAGCTGGTGAGATGCTCGCTGCTAAAGTTTGTTGAGGAGGAGCAATGCCAGGATAAGAGGGGCAGAAATGTGACTTTTGAGCTGCAGGTGAGCATGAGGAAAGACACTGAATTTGGGAGAAGATGTAGACAGGCAAAGATAGAAGATCTCGAGGACTCTAGATGATCTGACTGAGGGGGCAGGGCCTGAGGTGGGTAGAAGTGGGGGCAGGGTGTCTGGTGAAAAGTCATTCACATCAGGGACAGAGGAGAAGAGAGGCAATGAAAAGTCCCTAAAGACCATCACTATGAACTCACAAGGTGCTCATTTAGAATGTTCTGTGGACAAGGACGAAGGAACATTGATTGATTGATTGGTTGGTTGATTGATTGATTGCATGAGATTCATTTGATTCATTCATGAATGCATTTGTCTAAAAAGCAATTGTTGAGTCAGGTAATTCACTGAGGACTGGGGCTATGGAAATTAATAAGGTACAGGTTTTGTCCTCAGATATGTGTAATTGTTTACAAATGGTATACGGTCATGCATCGAATAACGATGTTTTGGTCAACAATAACCTATGATGGTGGGCCCTAGAGAATATAATGGAGCTGAAAAACTTTAATTGCCTAGTGACATCATAGCCATTGTAACATCATAATATAATGCATTACTCATGTGTTTATGGTGATACTGGTGTAAATAAACCTACTGCACTGCCAGTCGTATAAGAGTATAGCACACAACAACTATGTACAATACATAATACTTGATAGTGATAATAAATGACTATGTTACTGCTCTTACGTATTTACTATACTATACTTTTCATTGTTGGGGTGTACTCCTTCTACTTATTAAAAATAGTTAACTGTAAAACAGCCTCAGGCAGGTAGGTCCTTCAGGAGGAATTCCAGAAGGTGATATTGTTATTGCAGGAGATGACAGCTCTATGCGTGTTATTGCTTCTGAAGACCTTCCAGTGGGACAAGATGTGGAGGTGAAAGACAATGATATTGATCATTCTGACCCTATGTAGGCCAATCCTAATTCGTGTGCGTCTTAGTTCTTTCTTTAAATGTTTAAAAAGTTTAAAAAAAAAAAAGGAAAAAATTAAGATATAAAGAAAGCATATTTATGCAGCTGTACAAAATGTGTTTGTGTCTTAACCTAAGTAGTATTACATAAGAGTCCAAAAGTTACAAATAATTAAAAGGCTTATAAAGTAAAAATGTTACAGTAAGCTAAGATTAATTTATTATTGAATAAAAAATTAAAAAAATAAATCTAGTGTAGCCTAAGCATACAGTGTTTGTAATGTCTATAGTGGTATATAGTAATGTCCTAGGCCTTCACATTCACTCCCCACTCATTCACTGACTCACCCAGAGCAACTTAAAGCCCTGTAAGCTCTATCCATGGTAAATGCCCTATCCAGGTGTAGCACTAAAAAAAAATCTTTTGTGCTATATTTTTACTGTACCTCTTTATGTTTAGATATGTTTAGATACATAAATACTTACCATTGTGTTACATTGATTACAGTATTTTTTTTTTGAGATGGAGTCTCGCTCTGTTGCCCAGGCTGGAGTGCAGTGGCGTGATCTCAGCTTACCACAACCTCCGCCTCCCGGATTCAAGTGATTCTCCTGTCTCAGTCTCCTGAGTAGCTGGGACTACAGGTATGTGCCACCACGCCCAGCTAATTTTTGTATTTTTAGTAGAGATGGAGTTTCACCATGTTGGTCAGGCTGGTCTAGAACTCCTGACATCGTGATCTGCCTGCCTTGGCCTCCCAAAGTGCTGGGATTACAGACGTGAGCCACTGTGCCCGGCCTGATCACAATATTTATTACAGTAATGTACTGTACAAGTTTGTAGCCTAGGAGCAATAGGCTATACCATATAGCCTCGGTGTGTAGTAGGTTATATCATGCAGGTTTTGTTAAGTTCACTCTGTGATGTTCCCACAACAACAAAGTTGCCTAATGATTCACTTCTTAGAATGTATCCCCATTGTTAAGTAACACATGACTGTATATATGCTAATATATTTTACGTATTAGATATATTACAAAGCATACCTTGACATGAAAATTAAATGAGGATAATACAAAAATGATCATAAATAGAAGTTCTGAGATTATCTTCCTGTGGATTATTTTCCTGGGCTGTGTGTACTCCCTGTTTGGAGATTGTTGGCCAAATGAGGTGTGAAGAAATTGAGAGAGGGAGACTGACAAGTAGGAGGGCTGATGGCTCTGGGGAAAGGAATAAGGAGGCTCAGGCGTAGACATGGGGCTCAAAGAGAGAGAGTGGCATGAGTTTCTTAGGACCAAAGAGAAACAAAGGAAAAAGAATGCAGTGAGCTGAAATGAAGCAAAAAGAAGAGAAGAGAGAAAGAATGTGTAGCTTGGGGCTGGAGGAATAAGTAGGGTGATTTAAAAACTGGTGCGTGCTCACTGAGGTGGAGCTTACTGACAGAAAGGGAGCTAGAAACTCTGGTTAGGGTGGATCTGGCTTATGTGGACCCGGCTTATGTGGACCCAGCTAAGACAGCAGCATGAGGCTGGCTTGTGATTTGCCTACCATTCATATGAGATACACCCCATCGTCATACAATGATGACTGATGGATTGTGCTCAGCTGCAGAGCACAGGATGGGAAGGGCTTATGTGAAACTGGAAAGAGGGAAAAACCATACATTTCAAGGGAGAAACTTGCACTGATCCTGGTAGGCTCATAGGTCACAGGGCAGTGTGGCTCAGTGTTAGCTTTTTGAATCATTTGATAACAGCACTAGGGTGACCAGTCATCCTGGTTTGCTCAGGCTGGACCTGGTTATGTGACTGAAAGTCCTAGGTCCCAGAAAACCCCTGAATTTCCGGTAGTGGTGCTTCAAAACACTCCTAGTAAAAGTCCTGTAGAGGGACTGTGTTTCCTAAATCAAAGTGTTTAAGTGCGTGAATGGAGGAGGACTTTCCCTTTGACTTCTTAGGTTACATGAAAAAAATTTCTTTAGGCTGGGCGCAGTAGCTCACACTTGTAATCCCAGCACTTTGGGAGGCCAAAGTGAGCTAACTGCTTGAGCTCAGGAGTTTGAGACCAGCCTGGGCAACATGGTGAAACCATGTCTCTACAAAAGGATACAAAAATAGCTGGGCATGGTGGTGTGCACCTGTAGTGCTAGCTAGTTGGGAGGCTGAGGTGGGAGGATCGCTTGAACCCAGGAGGTCGAGGCTGCAATGAATGATATGGCACCACTGCACTCCAGCCAGGGCAACAGAGCAAGACCCTGTCTCAAAGAGTTTTTTTTTTTTTTTTTAACATATAAAATTAAATTACCTTTAGTTAATGTATGTAATAAATTAACTTTGTGATGACACTAGATGGGAAGAAATCCCCCATTGGGAATTTGTAGGAAGTGGGAAGTAATAGGGCTGATGGCCATAGATGTTTACATTTACCCACCACACATGCTTTTATCTAAGGCGACTTTCAGTATCAGGAGCGGACTCTGTTTCCTGCTCTCAGGAATCACAAGGAGAGTGAGACAAGAGAGCAAACAAGGTAGGGAGGCCTGGTTTCTGTTTGACTAGCTGTAGGCCTGCTTGCCTTCCTGCACCTCCCAATGTTCAACACATCAACTGCAGGTTCACCTTTAGATGCTTTTACTCAGGGGAGCTAAAAACTTACTCAAAGAATTTCTGAGTCATGGGGAAAATTAAGATTCCAACCTACATTTTCTTTCATAAAAGTTTTCTTTAAGTTACAATGTTTATTCTTTTATTTTCACAAAAGTAATATAAACAGTAATATAAAAGTGAAAGAATAAAAAAATTTACAAACAAATCCAAAGGAGGGATGAATAGGTGGGGCACAGGGGGTTTTAGGGCAGGGAAACCACTCTGTACGGTGCTACAATGGTGGATACATCACACGTTTGTCATTATACATGTGTCCAAACCCACAGAGTGCACAACACCAAGAATAAACCCTAAAGTAAACTATGAACTGTGGTTGATAATGATGTGTCAGTGAAGGTTCATCAATCGCAAGAAATGTACCACTCTGTGGGGGATGTTGATAACGGGGGAAGTTTTTAATGTGTGGGATATAGAGGCACACTGTATATGGAAAATATGTATACCTTCCTCTCAGTTTTGCTGCGAGCCTAAAACTGCTCTAAAAAAGCAAATTCTAATTAAGGAAAAAGGAAAAGAAATCCTCAAGCCAAAAAAGCAGGGAAAAAAACCTCTGATTCCTGTAAGAGATATCATTGTTAACATTTTGTCTTTATTTACCTCTTGTCTTCTTTCCTTGAATACATATGTTTTACATATTTGGAATCAGACTGCACATACACATTTTATTATGTTTTTTCACTTAACTTTGTATTTGTCAAAAATATCTAATCTAGATCTTAAGAGGCTGAGTGCTCTGGGTAACCACGTATGTACAGAGACATGCCAGCCCTATACAGAGGAGAATCGCTGATCCCTGTGGTCCAAACTTGAGTTCCCCCAAGCCTCGCCTCCATGGGCTAACGTACTCCAGATCTCTGAATAAACTGGAAAGGCAGTCTAGGCCCCATGAACTGCAACTCTTGGGTGAGTCCTGGTGCTGAACTGCACCCAGAGCCAGTGGACTGGGGTTGCAGGGGTGTGTCCTCCTGAGACACCAGCTGGGGCAGCTAAGGGAGTGCTGGCATCATCTTTCCTCTCATCCAGGCTGAGCAGCTCACAGCTTCAAAAGAGACTTTTCCCCTCTGCTTGAGGAGAGAAAAGGGAAGCTCGGGAGGACTGTGTCTCAGCCACAGCAGGTTAGGGCACTGGTCAGAGTTGCGAGACCCCTTTTTCAGGCCTTAGTCCTCAGACATTTCTAGATACACCTTGGGCCAGAAAGAAACCTGCTGTCTTTAAGGGAAGGACTCAGTCCTGGCAGGATTCATCATCACCTGCTAACTGAAGAGCCTTTGGGCACTGTATAACCAGTAGCAATGCCCAGGTACTACATTGAGGACCTTGGGTGAATCTCACGAGACTTGCTGGCTTCAGGCAAAGCTCAGCACATTCCCAGATGTGGTGGCTATGGGGTGAGACTCCTTCCACTTGAGAAAAGTGGAGGGAAAAGCAAGGGGATCTTGTCTTGCTCCTTAAGTACCAGCTTGGCCACAGGCAGGTAGAGCACAAAGCAGCACCCAATTCCAGGACTTGGCTCTTAGATGACATTTCGGGGCCTGCCCTCGGCCAGAAGAGAGCCCATTGCCCTGAAGGGCAAGTCACAGGTCAGGAAACATTCATCACAAACTGACTGAAGAGCCCGTGGGCCTTAAGAGAACATTGATGGTAGTATGGTGGTACTCTCTGTGGGCCTATGCTGGCAGTGGCCATGGGATGAGGCTCCTCTGCCTTTGGAAAGGGAAGGTAAGAATGGGAAGGACTGCATCTTGTGGTTTGAGTGCCAGCTCAGCTGCAGTATAATAGAAACACCAGGTAGACTTCTAAAGGTTTTGACTCTAGTCACTGGCTCCCAGACAGCACATCTGGACATGCCTGGGGCCTGGAGGAACTCACCACCCTGAAGTGATACAAGCCTGGCTGGCTTTGCCACCTGCTGATTGTAGAGCCCCAGGGTCTTGAGTCAACATAGGTCATAGCCAGGGAGTGGATGAAACATAGCAGGGTGAACCAGAGAGCAGTGGGTGCAAAGGCTGAGAATGAAGGGCATGTGTGATGAGGCCAGGTGCTAAAGGAGGTTGGGGTGGCTGCAGCAGAGTGAGGTGGGGTGGATGATGAGGGGGATGAAGGAGTTGGGCAAAAGCCAGGACGTGGAGGTGTTGTAGGCCAGGGAGGCTCTTGTGGGTCTGTTTAGAATTTTAGCTCCATCCCAAGGGTAATGGCAAGCCAAAGAAGAGTTTAGCCAGAAAAGGGACATGATCATATCTACATCTTAGAAGGTTACTTTGGTTGCATACAGAGGATGGAATGGACTAGTGGGAAACTAACAGCGGGAAAGCCAGAAGGCTTTGAATGGGCCAGGCAAGAACTTATGGTGTCCTGAACGCCAGGAGTCTCAATGCCAATGGAGAGAAGTAGATGGATTTGAGATATACTCAGAAGGTTGTATTGGTCATGGTTCTTAGCTGCAAAAAACAGAATCCATTCCAGGAGAGTTAATCAGGAAGAGATTTATTATAGGATGTTAGGTAGCTCATAGAACATTGAGGAAGGCTCATGCAGTAGACTCTAGTCTGAGGTTTTGGAAAAAACTCTAAAGGGGATAGTAGAGAAATCCTTTTGTCATGGTCAAAAAGCTACCCTGTGACTAGAAAATCCAGGACCATATGGCCCCTGCTACTATCCATACCGGCAACACGAATGCCCCATGCTCTGCCTAATGCAATTCTGATAAAAGCATCATGCATGTTCATCTAATTAGAAGAACCTTAATCACATACACCCCCCCAGTGACAAAGAAGCAAGAGATATGTACGACCTTTGTACAGGAAGGAATGCTAGAAAGTAACTGGAATGGTGTTGAATGAACCAGCCTGCAGTACATGCCCCAGAGCTGGCAGGGTCAATAAATTTTGGTGATTGAGGAGAATAAGAGAGAAGAGAGTGTTAAGAAAGATGTCTAATTTCTGGCATGGTATCTGAGGGGATTGTGGTAGATTATGTTGAAATTAAAAAAACATGGCAGAAGGAAAACCACTTTGGAGGTTGGAGAAAGGGATGGGATGAGTTCAGTTCGGTTTGGGATGACTTTGAGGTATCATGGTCTCTGTATATAAAGGTGTCTCATAAATAGTTAGATTTAGGGATTTGGAGGTATACGTTTCTGAGTCATCAACATATGAATGACATATGTTGAGAGAGGCCAGATGGTTATTAGAGAAATGAAATCATGTAGGAAAAGAGTACAGAATCTGTAGCATGGTGAGTTCAAGGACAGAACCTTTAGGAACACTACCAACACTTAGAGGACAGACAGAGCAAGAGGCATCCGCAGACTGGGAAGCGTTGACCAGAGAGGTGGGAGGAGACTGGGGATGTGGGATCACGGAAGGCAAGATGAAAGAATGCGTGGGGGAGAAGTGAGTGTGACAGTGTTGAATTCTGGTAGAGGTCAAGCAGGTAGAAGACTGAGGGGTGTCCAGAGGATTGACTGACAAGTGAGTCATTGGTGACTCTTCAGGGGATAATTTTAATAGTACGATAAGGAATAAAGCCAGAGTATAGGGAGTGGAGGACTGAATAGGATGTTGGAAAGGAAGAGAAGCACAGAAGATATGTCTTTCCGTAAGTTTTCCATGAAAGGAGAAACGATGGTGGAAAGGAGCATGGGGTTGAAGGAAAATTGGGGGTAGAGTGGGGAAGGCGTGGCTAAAGTGTATAAATGGTGATGAGAAACTAGGAGAGAAGAGAAAGATTCAGAAAAGAGAGGGATAATTGAGAGATTGAAGTCCCAGAGGAAATAGACGGGGTTAAGCCAGAATTTAGGCAAATAGGAAATTCACACAGACAATTCATTTTTATTAATTTATTCAATTTATTTTCTTTCTGAGCCATCTGCCTCCTGAAGCTGTTGAGGAGTTCAGAATCTACTATAAATTTCCTCATTTACTCATCCATTTGCTCCTCCCTCCCTCTCTCCCTTCCTTCCTCTTTTCTTTCCTTTCTCCCATTATTTATTTATTGATAACTTTCTTTAAGCCAGGCCCTGTCCTGGATGCAGAGGATACAATGGTGAATAAAACACCTATAACCCATTTTCATTGAGCTGGTAGAATAATAGGGAGAGAGAGATTTATCACATCACAATTATAAACCTGCAATTATAACAGTGATAAGAGGCATGAGGGAGAGGCTCATGGTGCTGCTATAGCACATAATAGGGTGGTTTGCACTAGTCTGGGGAATTCAGAAAACGCTTCTCTGAGAAAGTGGAAATTGAGCTGAGATGTGAAAGATGAGCAGAAATTCACTAGGCAGAGAGGGGTAGCTGCAAATAGTATTGCTAATAAAAGGGAATGAACTTTAGATACACCAAAATGTCCAACGATAGGGGATATCTTTTCAATAAATTATAGTGCATCCACATGATGCAATAATGTGCAGCCCAGCCGGGCGCGGTGGCTCATGCCTGTAATCCCACTGCTTTGGGAGGCTAAGGCAGGCAGATCACCTGAAGTCAGGAGTTCGAGACCAACCTGGCCAACATGGCAAAACCCTGTCTCTACTAAAAATCCAAAAATTAGCTGGGTGTGGTGGCACACACCTGTAATTCAAGCTACTTGGGAGGTTGAGGCTGGAGAATTGCTTGAACCTGGGAGGTAGAGGTTGTGGTAAGCTGAGATTGTCCCACTGTACTCTAGCCTGGGCAGCAGAGTAAGACTGTCTCAAAAAAAAAAAAGAAAGAAAAAAAGAATGTGCAGCCATTTATAAAAGATAGATGTGTATACTTTGGGTGATATGAAAGAGATACTGTTTAGTAAATAAGGAGGTCATAAAATAATACGTTTGGCATGATTTCCTTTATGTAAAAATATGTGTAGGTAGATACATGTATAAAATGTCTAGAAGTATAGTAGTGGGGCTTTCTTTCTACATGAGCATGTACTACATTTGTAATGCAAATAAAAATCAAGAAAGATATGATCATTTATTAACTAAAATCTGACCCATTTAATATAATTAGGAAAATCCAAAACATTTCCTGCAACTTTAGATGTGGTTTGAGAGAGAATAAGTTGGTGGTAGGTCACTGCAAGGGGCAGAGTGGACCAGGGCCAGGTGAGAAAGGGGATATGCATTCAGGTCCCACAAGTTCCAAGACAGCTGGCTTGGGTAGGGAAGGAAAGCTCTTTCTATCTGCCTTACCTGGGATGCAGGTGGTGGATCTTGGGCCAGGAGGAGTGCACTTATTTTCATGGGCTTGTCCTGAGCCAGGGAAGCGACAGCTCTTTGGCTCACTTTTCCATTGGAGACATCTTCCTTCTGCTGGCCTTGAGTAGTCCAGAGTTCACTGGGAATTTCTCCATTCGGTCTATTTGCTCTTGAATTTATTCACTATCTCAAACATTCATTCATTTGGCTACTCATTTATTTATCTATTCATTTACTCACCCATTTACAAATAATTCATTTACTCAACCAATCTTTTTGTGCTGGTCATTGTGGCGATGAGGAGAGAGGCGGACAGGTTCAGGGTTTGGAGTTCAGGGCTGTCTGCCTTGGCCAAGGGTACTGGAGAGCTCCATCTTTCTTCTCCTGTGTGCCTCCACTTAGCTAGTGGCTCTCAAGCTTAGGGCTTCTCAAACTTGATGTCCACATGAATCACCTAAGAATTTTGTTAAACTGCAGGTTCCGGTTCAGTGGCTATGGGTGAGGCCTGTGGTTCTGCATTTCTGATAAGCTACCAATTAAGACCTATGCTGCTGGTCCTCAGGGTAGCAGGAGTCTAATTGGTGCTGTCCAGTAGACATGTTAGGGTGGCCAGATAAAACACAGGATACACAGTTAAATTTGAATTTTAGATAAACCATGAATTTTGTTTTTAGTATAAGCATATCCCAAGTATTGCATGAGACACATTTATACTGAACATTTACTAAATATACTAAAAAATTACTTGAGTTTATCTGGAATTCAAATATAACTGAACATCCAGTATTTTTATTTGCTACAGCTAGCAATCTTACATATATAATCCTAGCCATAAATGTGAGCCACATATGTAATTCTGTTTCCTAGTATCTCTATTTTAAAAAGTAAAAACAGATTAAATAATATATTTAATCCCATTTATTCAAAATATTATTTCAACATATAATTAATATCAAATTATTAGTGAGATAGTCTATATTCTTTTCTTGTACTAAGTCTTTGAAATTTAGTGTGTATTTTACACTTCCATCATATCTCAATTCAAAGTAGCCACGTCTCATGTGGTAAAGAGCTGCATGTGGCTAGTGGCTAGTGCATTGGACAGCAGAGGTCTAGATCACTCTAGTTATCTGGCTTTCATGGGCCTGGGGAATGGGCACGTTTTAAAAGCTCCTAGGTGTTTCCAAGGTGCAGCCAGATTGCCACCACTGCTTGGCGGGGCTATCTGGTCATAGAGCATTTGGTGATGAGCGGCAGCCGCCACAAGAGGGAGCCAGCCCCTTGGAATAAAGGCGCTTTCTCGAAGTCACGTAAAGTCTCACTAGACAGGGATCAGGAAATGCTGGTCGAATCCACATGCCCCGCGCCTGGACCGGTTTTTCAGCTTCCCTCACACTCGCTTTCCCAGCCAACATTTTCCACAGTCTGGGCCACTCCTGTGGATCTTTCTGTTAAATTGCTCCACAATTTTCCCTATTACCTGCAGTATCTTGATTCCTTCCTCTTCCTCTCACTATCATAAGGTCTTCCCCGTTTAGTGGTGTGGGAAGGTGCAAAGACTAGGAACCGGGAGTCCAACAGATTGGGGTCTGGATTCCAGTTGTGCTCCTTACTAGCTAAAGTCTTTCAGGGCGTCGCACAACTGTCCTCAGCCTCCTCACTAGTGTGAAGATGATGTCAATCTCACCACCATGTGGAGGAAACGCAATGTGTGATAATATACTTAGAGCCCTGCCCAGGAGGTGTTTGTAACAAAGTGAAGTAGGTGCTCGGAAAATAACAGCTCATTTTCCCCCTCCCCTGCAAATACGTTGAAGGTGATTGTGATACCCCTAATACATTAGCCCTCAAACCTGGCTGCACCACAGGACCACCTAAGAAGCTTATGAATAAATCCTATTTCCTGATCCTCTCTCCCAGAGTTTCTGATCCAGTAGGACTAGGATGAGGCCAGGGATTATGAACTATGAATTTTAAAGAAGTTCTCCAGGTGATTCTGAGCAGCCAGCCTGATACTGATTTTGTAGGGTATTGTTTGGAAACCATTGAAAGTAGAAAGAACAGGGGATTTGGAATTAAGGGTCCTGGGTTTAACTTTTTGTTTTGTTGTTCACTCAGTTTCTTTGAGCCTCAGTTATGATATTTGTTAAAGGAGACTAATAAGATGCTCTGCTCAGGAAGTGGTAATACACACAAGGCATCTGGCAGAGGAAGGGCTGGGTAGCCCTGGTCTTCCCTTTCCCTGTCCTCTCCCTCTCCCCTAATTCCCTGTGCTGCTGTTTGTTGCACAGGTTATTCTTTCTCACCTACCAACAGCTGTTCATCACTTTCCTGCCACTTGGCATGTTCTTCCTCCTTTTCTCTCTTGTTTATCAGAGCTGGACTGCTAAACCAACAGCCTCACTGGCTTCCCTTTGACTTCAAGTTAGATTTTGTCTTTGGTGTCCTATTGTTTCACTCCTGGTTTCTGATTTAATTTCTTTGACCCGCAAGGAGTTTTCCACTGGGCTAGTTCATATAAGGCCTTTCCTATCCTCTCACTAGTCAAAGTCCTGCAGGTTTTTGTGGGAAGGGATGGGTTGCATCGGGAAGGGGTAGGTCCAAGTTATATTGTGGAGAAGATTAAAGAACACAACTCCACCCTCCATTTCCGTTGTAGGCTTCTGGCCTGAAGCAGGTTTGCTATACAGCAAACATCAAAAACAAAGCCAAAAGACAAATGATAGACTGGGGGAAATAGGCAAAGGGTTAGTATCTTAATAGGTCTCATAAATAACATTAAATCAGGTTTAGAGTTTTTATTAATATCACGGACCAACCATTCTGATTCTTGCATTGAGACAGTAATTGTAACTTAAAATGACTGTACTAACTAACTGAGGATTGTGTACTAACTAAGAGTGAGCAGAAAAATCATGGACCTGCTAGAGTTTTCATCTAGTTGCAGAAGAAATTTACACCCACTGAACAAATTTTAAAATGACAATAAAAGACCCAAAATAAAACTGTATTTTTGTTACATCAACAGTGGTGTCTATTCAATGTATTGGTCACACCCAATATTCTGTACCCTTTTTATTTTTTACTTAATATACCACGGAATTTTTACAATTCAAGTACATCAAGATTTGCCTCAAAATTTTGATTCCTTAAAGAACTAAAAGTAGATCTACTGTTTGATTCAGCAATCCCACTACTGGGTATCTACCCAGAGGAAAAGAAGTCATTATATGAAAAAGATACTTGCACACACATGTTTATAGCAGCACAATTTGCAATTGCAAAAATATGGAACCAGCCCAAATTCCCATGCATCAACAAGTGGATAAGGAAAATGTGGTATATATATATATACCATGGAATGCTACTCAGCCACAAAAGGGAACAAAACAATGGCATTTGCAGAAACCTGGATGAAATTGGAGACTGTTATTTTAAGTGAAGTAATTCAGGAATGGAAAACCAAACTGTATGTTCTCACTCATATGTGGGAGCTGAGCTATGAGGATGCAAAGGTGTAAGAATGATACATTGGACTCTGGGGACATGGGGGAAAGAATGAGGGATGGTGAGGTATAAAAGACTACACACTGGGTACAGTGTACACTGCTCAGGTGATGAATGCACAAAAATCTCAGAAATCACCACTAAAGAACTATTCATGTAACCAAACACCATTTGTTCCCCAAAAACCCATTGAAACAACAAAAAAAAAAATTAAAAAAAAAGATTTTCCTTGTCAATTCTGTATTGTTTGTTTAATTTCCAATTTTTTTTCTTATAAAGAATGATGATATTATGATCTTAAACCCTTACTATTTCCCCACTTCTTTCATTATTTTCTTAGGATATATTCCTTAAAATGAAATATTCGGTATGGATATTTTAAAAAGCATGTTTAAAATTTTGATATATTATTCTCTCAAAACGTTAGATCACTTACACTCTTACTAACAAACTATGCTTAATGACAAATTTCCATATCCTTGAAAACTGAAGACTGTCAATATTTTTATTACTTTCAAGAGAGAATGGGTGGAAGTAATGTCTTAGTTTAACCTATAAGTTCTTGGATTATTGTCTGCTGATAAACACCTTTTTCTGCATTTGTGGGTGTTTTAAATTTCTTCTCTTTTCCTTTTCTTGTTCATGTTGGTGAAGAGAGTTTTAATCAGATTAATAATTGCATTACAAGGTTGTGTTTTAATATCTTCCTTTGGTGAAATTAGTGTTAAATTGGTGGGCAGAGGTCTCTACCCCTCAATTATATGTAAAATTAATGCCTCCAATTACTGTTTTAGATTAGAATACTTTTCAGATTATTATCTTCCATGTAACTCAAGGTTTTATAGTATTTCAGTTTTTTAAAGCATGTGAGTGTAGCATGAAGCTCACTGACGGAAATAAGCTTGTTAACATGGACTTTGGTGAGGGTGAGTGGTGGTGCTGCTAACCTAGTTAGGCACTTTGTGGGTACCCACTCATGGATTCTCAAACTCAGGCAGTCCAAGTCTATCTGAAACAATTTTTGGGGATGTTTATAAAAATTACAAAGAAGTTTGTGAATGAGACAACTTATTCTTTTACCATACAGTTAAAAATAAATATGTACATCTGATCAATTTTAATTTTTCTCACTGAGGAGCTTGTGAAAGTCTTCATCTGAAATTACGTCTAGAATGGCCATTCCTGTCCCATTTGCAGCGAACAGGTTTCTGGGGACCCTCTCTGTGTGTCTCAGCAGCATGTCCTTACACTAAGCCCAGCATTTGTCGTTGACACCCATTTTCTGTTTTTTTCCTCATGTTTCAGTTCAGCATAATCACAATAAAGTTTAGGATTTTTCCTCTCCTCTCATATGTTTTGCAAAATGCAGTGAAGGAACTGAATCCATAAGGTGCAAGCCCAAGACAGCTCTCCTTGCCCAGGGTCCATTCTAACCCAGCCTTGGGGTGTTTTTTTCCTTGCTTGTGGATGATTACACTCCAAATAGGCCCCATATCTTTCCCAATCATTCTTAGATGGCAAAAAGTGCTTTAAGTCAGAGTAACCGAAAAACAGCCACACCTCAGTAATCCACATGTCCCATCTAACTATGGTGTACCTAGGTATATCTGACAATCCAAGAGAATTGTTAATATTTCTTCCCGCTGTATGACCACGTTGTCTTCAGTAATAATCACAAAATGAAGCAAATTATAATAATGGGCAAAGAAGAAATAGAGACAGTGAATTTTTTCTTTATTAAACTTCTTTATATAATCATGCCAATAAAGAAAAAATAAAAACAAAAATATTACAATATCGAAAAGATAAAAGTCATGAACTAATGCTTTGTATATACACTAGGATTTTTTAATGGAAAAATTACACTGCAATCTGCAGTTTTTTAAAATTTAACACAAGAAAAACTCCAGGTTGTCTCACAGAATGACAGAATTAAAGTAACAGCTGTGCTTTGTCTTTACAGCAACCATGCTATCATTGCTTATTTCAAATCTTTTGATTAAATGCAGAAGTATGTAGTACCACAGGAGCTGGAGATAACAAACAGTGCCTGAAGCAAACATGAATGATTCTCAACCCTTAGGAACTTGTTCTTGAAACAAATATATGTAGCTAAGACCCAGTGTGTTGAGACCAACTAGACAGCTGGGAACTTTCTGAATTAACTTCTATGTAGAAAATATTTATTAAAAGGCGAGTGGTAGCAATGTACTATTTCTGAAACTTATGTATTATTATTTCTCAAGAGTAACCACAGCAATGATTTAGACATTAAACCAACAAAAGATATTTTTGGGGAGGAGTATTTATCATTGGCAGTGTATAGAAATGCTGCAAAATGATCATGAAAAGCAGAATAACTTTGAGTGATTTGAATCACTGCTTTTAAATTCTCCACAGATGACTCATCCTTGATGCCTTGGTTCCATATAAGCTCCTGAGGTTGGATTCAACCTTCAGAAAAACATGAGTAGAAGACCCAGTTTCTGTCATTGAGTGAAAGGGGCTCAAGGTAAAAATAATCCTCAGTTGTTAAATGAAGAGTTATTTTTTTAAACATCTGAGTTTGTAGTTGATTTGTACTTAGTAACTTGTTACTATAGAAACTGCTTCTTGGTGCTGTTGAGGTAGGAGGCAGGACTTGGACACTGGGCCAAACTGAGGACTAGCCAAATTGAGGACAGGGACAGGGTGGAAGCAGCTTTCCATAAGACATTCCCATAAGTGTGGCATGACAGTTTACCATTGCCATGGCAACACCCAGAAGTTACTGCCCTTTTCCCTGGCAATGACCTGACAACCCCAAAGTTACCAAGCTTTGCCTAGAAATGTCTGCATATCTGCTCTGCAATTTGCATGAAATTAAAGGTGGGTGTAAATATGACCTCAGAACTGCCTTTGAGCAGCTTGCTACTCTGGGTACACTGCCTACAGGGTAGCCCTGCTCCACAAGGAGCAACACCTCTGCTGCTGCTGTACGCTGCTGCTCTCAATAAAAGTTGCTGTCTAACACCACTTACTCACCCTGGAATTATTTCCTGGGCGAAGCCAAGAACCCTCCTGAAATAAGCCCTGATCTGGGGGCTTGTTTGCCCTGCAACACTGTGGCTCTCCTTCTTGCTGTCATCTGAACACTGGGTCTCCTTTCTGTATGGTGCAGTTTTTCTTGCATGAAAAGAAGAGGTTTTAAACCCTTATTTTGAGAGAAGAATCACTCTGTGAATTGGATCCAAACTGAACATGGATGCTGCCTGGGCAGAGGCATGAATATGTAGCTCCAGTACACAGTCTGCACAGAACTCAAGGGATGTCCACATTCACTGTCAAGTGGGTCACAGAGGCCTTTTTCACCGCTCCACAATGCTTTTGTTTGGGGCCTTCCACACCTCATCTTTTTTTTTGAAAGAAAGAAAAAGAGAGGAAAGAAAGTGAGAGTGAAAGAAAGAAAGAAAAAGAATGTATGAGAGAAAGAAAGAGGAAGAAAAAGAGGGAGAGAGAACAGGATTCTTGTTCTACTGCCCTGATGATTACTGCCCTGAGGTTGCTCCAGGGACCTAAAATGGCAAGTAGGCCCACTGATTCCAAATGTCTTAATTCTGAAAAGCATTGATCTGAATATCTGTGGCAGAGAGTGAAGGGCCTACTATTGTAGAGGAGATGATCTCTCTTGGAGCAATGGAAATTTTTCTGAATAGTGAAATCCAATGTGGCTTTGCAAATGACCGCTGGTGAGTGTGAGTCTTCAATCAGGATGCCTCTTTGGTGGTGTGTCAGCATGCAATTGTCTTGAAAGTCCTCAGGGGGAGGCACAATCAGTATGGTTCCCCATTGGGCCTGATAACTCTCCAAGGCCTCCCTGGGGTGCGGTGCCCATGCCAAGAAGGCACTGCAGCAATTAAAGAAGGTTTTCTCCCTGAGCTCTGGGGTATATTTATCTTCAAGCTAATGTTACAGTTGGTGCTTCCTTTTGCCAAGCTTCATAACAACAACAACTGGGCCTCCTATTCCTTCACAGCCTCATGACAGTGAGAAGACGGTTCAAAAAAAAAATCTTCCTTCTGGTAAGAAGGGAAGAGCGCCAGTTGAATATCCATTAGATTCAATAAGTCAGCCTCATTTCAAAGGCATCTTGACCTATTGTGGGTCCTGCTGAAGCTGTGACCTAGAAGAGATGCTGGGCCTTTTGTCCCCAAAGACTGGTGGGAGGAAGCCTGAGCGGCTGGGATGATGCCCTGCTGGACAATGGAGAGCATTGACGAAGTGCTCCCATTTATTGGCTGAGCGACTGCATCAGTCATTCATTCACAGCCACAAGGTCTAAATTGCAGAACCAATTAACAGCACTAATAGCCCTTGCCTGAATTAATCTTTGAGACAAAAGGGAGGAGAAGTGGAAGTGCTATTAGCAAATCAAGCTGTACCATCCCTGCTTTATTGCGGAAATCTCAGTGTCTGTATGTGGCTATTGTGCGCTGACTGCAATTACAGCCCTCATTTAAAAATGATTAAGTGGTTATAATTATTTTTCAATTAAAACTTATATCTTCCATTTATGCAACATTTCGGACTTCAATTAAACTTCTTTTTAAAAGTGCCACTGAACCAAAAGATTCCTGTTGCCTCTTTTGCCAGGAAACCCTAAACTCAATCCAGATAGGATTTTGATTTCCGGCCTTTGGAATTAGTTATATTAAATTTAGACATTGTGATGAAAGTTAACAAGTGATAAAATTTGCAGTGCCTGCAATCACCATCTCTACCACCATGGGTGTCGAGGAGAGAGACAGTTCCAGGCCCTTCTTGGGCAGGCCCGAGAAATTTGTGACCTTGTCATCGTAAGGTAACGTCACTAGAAAAGCTGCTGCCTGAGGCCCGATATTTAGAACAGCACCCTCAGCTGTGGTCTTGTGACAGTAATGAGTTACTGTAAGAAAAGTGTGACATTTCAAGCAATTTGATTTGTTTAAAAACTAGATCAGTTTCAGGATTTTCCTTGTAAACCCATCTTATTTGCCTTTAGTGTTCTTTCTTGTGGAAAAGAGAATGGAATTGATAGGAATGATGCATAAACCATGGCTTATTTTATCTTGCTGACACCCATAATCAGAACAGGTTTTTGGGACAATGACCTTCATGGAGACATCACAGTTGTTGTGTTGTGCTGTGTTGGAGAAAAGAACTGGGAATCTTTAGGATCTGGAGGTTTCATCAGGACTGTTTTATGGAGCCCTGCTAACCAGCTTTAGTGAGCAACAGGGTTGTGAAAGCAATTCTTGGGTTCAGACAGTGGAAGGTGTTAGTTGTTATCCTGATACTGGCCAACCTTGGACTTCTATTTTAACTGGTAATTCTGAGTTAATGACTGCAGTGTTGTTCTGTGCTGTTGAAGGAACGCATATTGCATGTAATGAGTTTTAGAATCACACAATTAAAAAAATCATTTATAATTCTTGTTCCTTAGTAACAAAGTCCTGGTTTCTCTGACCTGATTATAGCACTAGTAAGGAAAATTATATCTAAGGAAATGGAAGGCAATGGCAGTCATGAAGTCTTGAGCCTGTACTTGTCCAAGTAACTCAGACAAAACGTATGGCCCCTCCTTGCAAGGAAGAGATGTATTATGGCAATATATTTTACCCTTTTAAAAAATTAAATATGTCACCTGTTATTGTTTATTTCTCCATAGTACCTTTAATTTTTATGCTTATACAATATGTTAACTGTAGAATAATAGAAAATTTGGGAAATAAACCTAAGCAAAAAATCAAATCAAATCAAATCAAATTACCTATGACCAGTGCTGAAGATTTCATGTAATACTTTCTACTATAAAAAAGTTATTTCTCGTTAAAGTTAGATCCCCTGAGCATCTGATCAGCCTATAGCCACAGGACGGATGACCTGCGTGTTATCTTTCTGTGTGAATCGTAGCCAGGGTCAGGGAAAGTACCAAGGTGTCTACTGAATTCTATGTGTTTGGGTAGTAGGTAGGGAGTGCGCAGGACAAAGAAACCTATGAGAACCTCTGGATTCAGAGGAAAGTGAGGACTTGTACTTGGTGCAGACCAGCATCAGAAACAAGAATGGTAGTCAAGACCCAGCAGGGTCAAGAATCAAGAAACAAGATTGGTAGTCAAGACCCAGTGGGTTACTGGGTCAAGAGACTCTGGATTTTTTTTTCCTTAATCTATAGGCCATGCAGGGCTGGCGGCAGAGCAAATAGGGCCTTGAAGACTGGGAGAAGCTGAAATATTTGGAAGTGCATATTTCCCTGTTAATATTTTTGAGAAAGCTTGTTATAACTTAATCACTATTTTTGGTTTTCACATGTATACCTACCTTTTTAAAAAGTCTACTATTTCCTACTGAACTGACCAGTTTACATCAGTTATTTTATAGTTTATATAACAGACTTACAATGTAGGTGTTTTACAAGCTAAATTTTCAGATGGGATTAGAGATATTGTTCAGAGAGGCTAAGAATTTTGCCCCCGGTTACATACCTAAGATGTGGCAGAGCTATATTTACTTGTCTGTCTTAGCAGCAGTACCACTCTTCCTTAATGGTAATAACTTTATAGAAAAGCAGACACGTGGTAGGACAAGGACATCCCTCCCCAGTCTCACTCCCATGGTTCCTTCTCTCCCCACCCATGCACCTGTTACTTTCCTTCAAAACAGTTGTTCATTTTCTTTTTTTCAACTCTTCTCTGTGAATTTAAGGATGAGCTTATCACATTCCATAAATAAGACCCCTCTTGGGATATTGATTGGATATTGATTGGAAAAACATTAAACTTATAGATTACTTTGGAAAAGACTTGACATCTTTATGAGATTAAGTCTTTCTGTCTGTGAATGTGGAGTATCTCTATTTATTCAGATCTTCTTACATGTGCTTTAATAATATTTAATAGTTTGTTTTCCTACAAAGCACATCTATTTATTACAAGGCTCCTTACAGATTTTTACAGTTTTGTATTGTGAATTGGATTTTTCTCTATTATCTTTTTCAATTGATTATTACTGTTGTATAGAACTTCAATTGATTTTCGTATATAGATTTTGTCTCTAGTGAGCTTGCTAAATTATCTTATTCACAAATAAAGACAATTTTGTTTCTTTTTCCAATTTTTATATGTGTAGTAGAGATGAATTGCTTGTATTCAATAAAACAGTGAATAGAAGCAATGATGTGAGCATTTTTTCCTTGTTCTTGTTTTAAAGAGACAACCTCTAATATTTCATTATTAAGTATATTATTTGTTTTAGGTTTTGATAAATGCCTGTCTCAGATTAAATAAATTATTTTCTCTTTATAATTTGCTAGAAGTTATTTTTAATTCTGAAAAGATTGACCTTCATCAGATCTTTGTAGTTATTGAGATGACTGCATAGGCTTCCTTATTCAGTCTCTTGCTAGGATATGTTATGTTACTCTCCTTGCATTCCTGGGATATGCCCTACATTGCCATGATAAACTGTTGAATTCAGTTTGGTGGTATTTTACCTAAGATTTTTCCATCCAGTTTTATAAATGAGATCGACCTGTAATTTCTGCCCTCCCTGCCTTCCTCTTTCCCTTCTCTCCTTCCATGTCTTACTACTAAGGGTATGCTTACCCCCTCCATGAGTTGATTTTTATCTTTCCATCTTTTCCCATGCTTTGGAGCAGTTTGTGTGTCATCAGGATCATTTATTTGATGCACATTTACTGAGTGCTGACGATGTGCCAAGCCCTCTTCTAGTCATTAGGGATATAGCAATGGACAAGCAATGGTTCCATTAGCATTTAAAAGACTCTCCTGGCTTTGGGTCTTTGGAAGTGTGAAAAAGTCTTTTGATTTCCAATTTAATTTCTCTCATGGTTTTTTGGTTTATTCAGGCTTTCTATTTTGTTTTTTAGATTTTTAGGTTTATTCAGGCTTTTCTATTTTGTTTTTTAGATTTTTTTCCTAGGAACTTTTCTAATATATATATTTACCAATGAATTGAGATAAATTATTTATAATATTAATGTATGATTTTTAATCTTTTCTGTAGCTGTAGCTTTGTCCCTTCCCCTCCACCCCATAATATTGCTTATTTCTGCCTTTTCGCTTGCTCAGTCTTGTTAAAGGCTTATCTATTTTATTATTGTTAAATTAGTTTTATCAGTTTTTGCAAGAAACCATCTTTTAGCTCTCCATTTCTGCCCTTTACTATTTTTTATATTTCTTTCATAAACATTTCTGTTTCTAGCTTTTTGAAATGATCACATAATTCATTTCCAACCTGTCAATTAAAAAGTACATCTCTCTATTATTCCCACTGAAAGAAACTAGGACTTCTGGAGGAATGGCTGAGTTGAGATCTGCGGCAGAAAATATACAAAATAAGCTGGGAACATCTGTTACAATAGATAACAAAGGAGCTATCAAAGACTACCAGGGTCATAACAATAGGACTCTGAAGCTTAATTAAAGAGGTTCATTCTCACTGGCCAAAAATGGGACAATATGACCATCAAAAAGAATAATATCTGCAGAGAATTGAAATACTTCATGTATATTAAATCCATGAGCCCATAATGATTCTAAAAATATCCCTCATGGTAATCTTTGATATTAGGGTATTAACTCAATATTGCAAAACCTTTTACAAAGGGACAGGGTTGGTATTTATCCTGTTTTCCCTATATAAACTTTTCCTAGGTATAACTAAGTAGTTGAGGGAAACTCTCTTTAGAATAAATTTAGTCAATAAACAAAAATGGTATGTTTAGGATACCATGCCTTCACAGTCCTCAATGAGTATGTGAAGGTAGGCAATCATCCTTGACGCCCACGAAAGCCTGCTGACTTGATGCATTGGGAGGTACACACCCTCACCTATGAAATATTCTAACCCAAAATTTAAACCTTGATTGAATCATATTTCAGCATCTAAATAATAGTGTATGGGAAGCACAGGAAACCAAGGAACATGTGAAATGACCCCATGGGGATGGAACTAATAAAATCCAGATTGTGGGGAATCCCACACGAAAAACAGCAGGCTTTTTCAACAAATAATTAGCAAGGAGAAAAAAAAGAGGGAGTAAAATCTATAGATTAAAGGATACCTAAATGACATATAAGCCAAATACAATAACTGGACCTTGTTTGAAATCCTGATTCAAACACACTGTATAAAAATTATAAAGGAATTCTTATTAGTTGTTTTAGTTGTGATGACAGAAGTGTTGTTTGGTTAAAAAAGAGAGATGCATATCTTTTAGAGATATATGCTAAAGTATTTATACATAAAATATATGGCATATTTTGCCTGAAAATATTGCAAGTTGATCAAATGCTGATAATGGTTGAAGCTGGATGATAGGTACATAAAGGCTCATTATACTCTCTTCTCTACTTTCACATATATTTGAATTTTCCTGTAATTAAAAAAATACATCTAAGATTTTAAATTAACCTCTCAGTAGTAATTCAGCTTTATTCTACAAGTTTTCTAGGTAGTACTTTTATTGTTGTTTAGAGCTAAACATTTTTTCATTTCCATTGTGAATTTCCTCTTTAAACAATAAATTTAGCGATGTATTTGTATACATACACACACTTTACATATTTTAATGTTATATATTTTAAATGTTAACTGATTGTTCATTTCTGATTTAATTGTATGAGATCAAACATTGTCTTAATTGCATTGATTTTATTCTTTGAAATTGCTTGAGACTTCTTTTGTTATCTAATGGTCAAGGGCAAGTTAAAAAATAACTTTTAAGGAAATAATGCATTTGAATTTGTAAAAAAAAATTTATTATTTATTTTGTGGATTCAAAATTCTTCTTTATATCAATTAGATCAACTTGCTCATTTTGTTGTTCTTTATAACTGTAATCCCAGTACCTTGGGAAGCCAAGGTAGGCAGATCACCTGAGGTCGGGAGTTCGAGACTAGACTGACCAACATGGAGAAACCTCGTTTCTACTAAAAATACAAAATTAGAGGGGCATGGTAGTGAAACTGGACCACTTCCTACACCATATACAACAATTAACTCAAGATAGATTAAAGATTTAAATATAAAATCACAAACTGTAGAAACCCTAGAAGAAAATCTAGGCCATACCATTCAGGACACAGACACGGGCACAGATTTAATAACAAAAACACCAAAAGCAATTGCAACGAAAGCAAAAATTAACAAATGGGATCTAGTTAAACTAAAGAGCTTCTGCACAGCAAAACAAAACAAAACAAAATAAAGCAAAAAACTGTCATTAGAGTGAATAGGCAACCTACAGAATGGGAGAAAAGTTTTTCAATCTATCCATCTGACAAAGGTCTAATATCCAGAGTCTACAATGAAGTTAAAGAAATTTACAAGGAAAAAACTCCAACCCCATTAAAAAGTGGACAAATGACATAAACATACACTTCTCAAAAGAAGATATTTATGCAGCCAATAAACATATGAAAAAAAATCTCAACATCCCTGATCATTGGAGAAATGCAAATCAAAATCACAATGAGATACCATCTTACGTTAGTCAAAATGGCGATTATTAAAAAGTCGAGAAACAATAGATGCTGGCAAGGTTGCAGAGAAATAGGAATGTTTTTATACTGCTGGTGGGAATGTAAATGTGGAAGAGAGTGGTGATTCCTCAAAAACCTAGAACTAGAAATATCATTTGACCCAGCAATCCCATCACTGGATTTATACCCAAAGGAATGTAAATCATGCTATTATAAAGATACATGCCCACGTATGTTCATTGCAGCACTATTTACAATAGCAAAGACATGGAATCAACCCAAACGCCATCAATGATAGACTGAATAAAGGAAATGTGGTACACATATACCATGGAATATTATGCAGCTGTAAAAAGGAATGAAATCATGTCTTTTGCAGAGACATGGGTGGAGCTGGAAGCTATCATCCTCAGCAAACTAACACAGGAACATAAAACCAAACACTGAATGTTTTCACTTATAAGTTGGAGCTGAATGATGAGAACACAGAGACACAGGGAGGGGAACAACATACTCTGTGGCCTGTTGTCTTTGGGGTGGGGAGAGGGAGAGCATTAGAAAAATAACTAATGCATGCTGGGCTTAATATCTAGGTGGTGGGTTGATACGTACAGCAAATCACCACGGCACACATTTATGTATGTAACAAACCTGCACTTCTTACACATGTACCTCGGAACTTAAAAAAAATAAACTTAAATATTGTTTTTGATGCAATTAATATTACTTGCTTTTTTTTTTTATTTTTATTTTGGGATGGAGTCTCACTCTGTCTCCTGGGCTGGAGTGCAGTGGAATGGTCTCAGCTCACTGCAACCTCTGCCTCTTGGGTTCAAGCGATTCTCCTGCCTCAGTCTCCTGAGTAGCTGGGATTACAGGCACCACCACTACACCAGGCTAATTTTTGGTACTTTTAGTAGAGACAAGATTTCACCATGTTGGCCAGGCTGGTCTCAAACTCCTGACCTAGTGATTCACCTGCCTTGGCCTCCCAAAGTGCTGGGATTACAGGGGTGAGTTAATATTTGTATGATACATCTTTTTGGATTCCTTTATTTTTCATCTTTCTTTTGGTTTTATTTTAGGTTGATCTTTTAAAAAATTCTTATAATCTTTATACTTTAATTGGTAAATGTAATCAGCTTACATGTATTGTTATTCTTGATTTATTGGTGTTAACTCCACCATCTTATTTTGGGTTTATTTTTTGCCATCTGCAGATGCAGGTAGGCAAGCCACTTCAAGAAAAACCCTAGTGAATTAACTCATGGAGAAATATTTACAACGTGTGATTTAGGGTATGCCAGCCACTCATATAATTATACATGCTTGCCAATGCTTGTATTTTTTTTAAAGAAATAAATCTATTTATTCTACTATGGGAAAGGGGTAGAGGCAAAAGTTGATGGATGGAGGAGAATTATTTTTTTCTGTCAGTTCCCAAAAGCAAATGATGGTTGGTAGATTACTGATGATGATCGTTGGGGTCAGTCAGCCCTTCAGCCAGAAGGTGTTTTTTGAGAATCTACTATGTGCTGGGCATTGTGTTGATGCAGGGATACGGTGGTGCACAAGATAAACACTGTCTGTGTTTACATACAGAAAGTCAAGAAGGAAACAGTTATTAGCAAAAAAGGCTCAAACTGGGCTCCCTGGGCTAAGAGTCACAGGTATCCAGACATAGAAGGGTATGGTGAGCAGCATATTGGCCCCTGGCTTTCACACTCTGGTGTTATGCCATGGAGTAAAATATAATTAAGGTTATTAATCAATGGACCTTAAAATAGGGAGCTTATCCTGGATTATCCAGTTGAGTCTAATTTAATCATATGGGTCCCTAAAAGCAGAGAACTTTCTCTGGCTGGTGGCACAAGAGGAAGGCAGAAGTGGAAGTCAGAGAAATGTGGCAGGAGAAATCAGAGTGAGGTATTCGAAGCATGAAAAGAATTTCATATGCTATTGCTGTTTGAAGGTGAACATGGCCCTGTGACAATGGAAATGGAGACCTCAGTCCTACAACCACTAGGGACTGAATTCTGCTAACACCAGTGAGCTTGGAAGAAGACCTCGAGCTCCAGATGAGAATCAGAGTCCCTTGATTTTAGACTGGTGAGACCCTGAGTAAAGAATTCATCTACACTGTGCTGGACCTATTAATTTTCCAAACTTCTCTGTAAAATGCTCTGTTTGCATTTCTGCAAGCTATGGATGTCCCTTAGAGACTTTCAGTGCTTCCTGATGTCTGACTGGTGAAAGACAGTTTCTTTCTTGGATCCATTACCATGGGGGAATTTCTAGCACAGGCCTAGGTTCAGATACTGTGGCTAAGGACATAATTTGGAATTTCTTTACTACTCACTGGCTGTTTGATTTTGGACAAGTTAACCTTTCAGAATCTTAGTTTTCATATCTGGAAGCTGAAGATCTCAAACGCAGTGAGAATTAAATGAAGTCATGTAAAGTGCCTAGTACAATAATTTTAAGTAGAAGATATGGTTATTAGTGTCATGTCCAAAAACACTTTTTGAGGTTAACTCTAAGTTTTGCCCTAAGATGAGCCCTGGGGCACTGCAACCAAGAACCCACTTTTGGGCAGAGGAGTAGCCTCTGGATCCATCTCCCTCCTAAGGACACAGACCTTGTCAGGGTCCCTCTGCATTTAGCCTGCAGGTAGCCATTGTCATCTAAATTTCACATCAGGAAGTTGATCTAAATAAACTTAGCCAGCAGTAGACTCTTTTAGGTACAAGTTGTCCAATGTGAGATCCTTAATCACCTGCTTTGAAGATGAGGATAGGGGCTCAGCTGCAGGTAAAGACCTCTGTGGATCAATGTGCTTGCTTTAACATTGAGTTTTTGTTGCCACTTTGTTCCTTCTGTCTTCAGATGCCAGTGAGGTACTTCTCCAGCATTAATAAGCACATAGCTAAACTCAAGTCCCAGGGTCAAGTGGGATTAAAATTCGGTGACTTTTGGCTTTACTACTTGTGCACCTGCTGGGCTGGGCTGCACCAAGCAGGCTGGAGCTACTTCTGCACAACATTGCCTTAAAGTGTTAGGAATAAACAGGCATGTACCCGGAGGATGTTGACTCATGCTACCACCTTCCCTCTTTCTATCTCTCCTTCATGGTGGAAGTGTCTATGGTTCTGACAGATGCCACAGCACTGGGGGATGCCTGGGGATAGTGCTACCCCCATATGTCTGTGGAAAGCCAGCCCGGGACTTCCTCTTTATCTGACCTGGTGTGGATGCCTGTGAGGTTGGAGCTCTCCGACAGTAGGGCCTTTTATCAGAGGCTGCTTGATTCCCTGCCCCATCTCTAATTCTCCACCAGCCATGCCTTCTACACATACATGTGTCTCTTCTGGATGGGATATTGCTTCTCAGGCTTGTTGTTGGCAATCAGGGCCAGGCTCAGGGTAGATGCGGCATTGGCAAGGGGAATATGTGAGTCAGCAGAGCTCAGTGAGTAGCCTTTAAACGAAGCTGGTGCCCTAAGGGTTTCTAAAGGTGTAGCTGAGCTGCTATCAAGAGTCAGGGTTTCCAGAGGTACAGCTGAACTGCTATCAAGAGTCCTGTCAAATTGGGAGGAACATGCCAGCACTTGTTTCAACGTAAGTACATGCTCCGCATTGGGTCTTTGTCATGTTCTTCATTTGCGCTGTAGAAATTCCTTCTTTTACCTTTAAACAACTTCAGAAATATTCTTCATATAAAGGCACAGCTATTCTTAAAATTCTGACAATTTTATAAAGACATAATTGCATTAATTGACTGTTCATACTTGCCAGCTCCTTTACATACAATCTCATTCAGTCCTTACAATCCAAGTGAAACAGTGCTTATTCTCTCAGTTTACAGATGAAGAAGCGGAAGCACAGAGGATCAAGTAAGCTGTTCAAAATCACACAGCTAGAAATTGAGGTGCAAAAAAGTCAAGTCATGTGCCCATGGTCACGTAGCTCTCAAATGCTATCATGGGAGCCGGAACCAAGGCCCCTTCCACTCACACTTCATTGGCTCGCTGAAATCACATGGTGATATCTGACTTCAAGACGGGAGTGAATGCAATTATACTATGAGCCTGGGCAGTTTCCTTATCTATAAAGAGGTTATGATAATGATTACACCTATTTCATAGGGGTGTCATGAGAATTCAATGAGTGATTGCATATTCAATGCTTAGAACTGAGCTTGGCACAGAATTAAGTGCTCATTAAATATCAGTTGTTAATATTCTCCCTATGGGATGAGCAATTTGACATATGCAACTGTATGGATTTATTTTCTTTCTCCATAAAGTTGACTAAATGCCTCCTAAATATTAGACCACGTGCAAGGTGGTTAGGACTGTGAAAATGCACAACGCAGGAGCCACGGTGTAGCAAGGATAAATTGAAAGCTGTTTTAGTTCTGATTCCTAATCTTGGTACATGATAAGATGTACCAGAGAGGATTCTGAAATCTGACAAAGAACATACAGTTTACCTACCAGTTTTGGCTTATTTTATGTCACTGACACCTTTAAGGTATTGTCAATTTGTGATGGTGGTTGTGTGATTTGTTTATTCTGTTTTAAATTTGTCGGGCATTGAATCCCACAGTTTACCTAATGTTTGCACTTTTCTTAGTTTGCCCTTTCCCGTGGCTTCCTAACAGGATGTGACAATACAGCTCACCTGTCACGTGATTGAGTACTGACGACTTCATGTTTCCAGGAAGCATCAGGCCCGAGGGCTCCTTCCTTGGAGGGAAGCAAATCATCTTATGACCACTAGAGGGCAGTAGCAACTCACGGATGCAGTAGGACAACCACTCCCCCATCCCCTCTGCCTCCCAAAGGTAAGTTAGAGATGATCTGTTAAAACTAGTACTCATTTAACAGATGAGGAAACTGAGTCTCAGGGAGGGCAAATTGTTTTTTCAAGATCACATAAAAAAGGAGTGGTAGATTTGCACCTGGAACCTGACTCCAAGTTTGAAACCATTAATTACAAATGCCACAGTAAGACAGGAAATCAAAGCTATTTAGGCATCAGAACTTAAAGAATTTGCACTAGATGAAAAATAGTCGTATCGCTGACAAAAAAAAAAAAAAGAAAAAAGAAGCAAAAAAGAAGAGAGTGAAGACTAAATGTTTTGCTTATCCTCATGCGTGCCTAGAAAGGACATCCTGGGATTCCAGCACCGGTGAAGAAAATGTTAACAATTTAGGGGAAGAGGCTGTTACCAGAGAAGCATCTGAAAGCCAGGACATTGCAAGGGAAAGATGGCTTCTGAGGGGAGCCTAGGTAGGAAGTCATCCTGGTGGTTACAGGTTATCACAGGCCTAGAATGAGCAGGGATACAGGAACCCACACCTACATTCCAGGCTGGCATCCCTGGACATTCAAGTAAGGTTCAAGTTAGTGCCCTAGCCAAAGCTCTGACCATCCCAGTGCTATGATGAGAATATGATTTTAAGGCAATATCATTTTAGCTAGAGAACCATACAGTCATTGTATAACATAACTGAGTCTCTTCCAAAGTAGACAACTGTTCCCTATTAGCAACCTACACCTGGGAAATGCTTAGCCAGGATCCATCTGTATCAGTTAGAATTAGATTTGGCTATTGAAAAACAGAGGCCCAAGGCCGGGTGTGGTGGCTCACTCCTGTAATCCCAGCACTTTGGGAGGCTGAGGTGGGCAGATCACCTGAGATTAGGAGTTCGAGACCTGCCAACATGGTAAATGAAACCCCGTCTCTACTAAAAATACAAAAATTAGCTGGGCATGGTGGTGGGCACCTGTAATCCCAGCTACTCAGGAGGCCGAGGCAGGAGAATCATTTGAACCTGGGAGATGGAGGGTGGAGTAAGCTGAGATTGCACCACTGCACTCCAGCCTGGGTGACAAAGCAAGACTCCATCTCAAAAAAAAAAAAAAAAAAGGAAAACAACAACAAAAAAACCCCAGAGACCCAAAATAGCAATGATCCAAATAAAACAGAATTTGTGTCTGTTGAGAGTCCAGAGACAGGGAATCCAGGAAAGGTATGCAGCTCTGCTTCACAAAGTCCTCAGAGCCTGGCCACCTCCATCCTGTTGGTCACATGTGTGGCCTTATTTGCACAATCACCTCATGTCCCAGGAGGGCTATAGTGGACTCTGACATCATGTTGCCTTCTGGTCAAGAAAGAGGAAGGGATGAAGAAAAAGGACAAAGATAAGTAGCACCCTCTATTTAGGAAGATTGGGTTCCTGGGAGTGTTAAGGAAACATCTGACCACAATTCACTGATCAGAGCTTGGCCACGTGGCCATGATTCCTGCAAGGGAGGCTGGAAAATGTAGTGTTTATTCTGAGCAATTACTGTGCTCAAGAAAAGAATTATGGTTTTATTATTATGAAAAAAAGGGAAAATGGATACTGAGGAGTGGTCACTGAAAATCTTTGTGCAGTAGACATGGGCGTGAACCATCCAGAATCCTCTTCAAGGAAGGATTTGCTTTCCGGGTGTACCGGGAAGTGTGGTTAGCAGGTGACTGTCAGCTCTGAGTGCCTTCAAGGGTTGGCCTCAGCTGTAGATAGCTGAGGTTACAACTTCCCTAACAGCCAACATCCAGTGATTTAACAAGCTGGTAGTATAAAGGCCCAACCTTTCCAGCCCAATCCGGCCTGCATTGTAAAGGAATCCTGGTTTCACCCCTTCCTTCCACAGGTGTTGGTCCCTAATCAGCACCTTAGACCTTAAATTTTCTCTCCCCATCTGCTTCCAGAGAACCCAAGCTGCAATGGTTGGTACCAAGAATGGCTGGTTAAAGAGTGTAGACAATGAGATACAGTTTTGGAGTAGGATTATTCACCACCTGTCTATAGTGAGGGGCTTATCACTGCTGGTGAGTGATCACAGAGAGCCCCTGGTATAAGATGATGGTCCAATTATTAAACAGTGGTGAACTGGGGCTATTGTACAGTGGAAGGGAATGTACTAGCAGACAAGATGTGTCAGGTTTTTGAAAGTTCTGAAGAAACAGGAGCTCTAAGGGTAACAGTATTGGATAGCTATTGTTAAGTGCCAGTGACCCTACACTAAGATAATGAACAGTGGAGAACAAGTAGCAGGCAATTGAAAGCCAGGTGTGAAAGCTAAAGAGTCCTCTTGGTTATATACAAAGAAGCCCCCTTGTCTTGCTGGGAGAACAAGAGGAAGCCAAGGATCAAGCTTAGAACCGTATAGGTTCAGTGGCTGAATATCAAGGAAAGTTAAATGTCCACTTAAAGCAGATCTGTTGTGCCAGAGTTAGGGACCTAATTAGGAAATCCTAGGACTCTGACACATGAGATAAAGACATCTGGGCAATGCTTCTAAGGATTTTGGCTTCCTAGACTGCCTTGAAGCTTCTGAGGCTGCAAAAGTGGCTGAATGCTTTCAGGTAAGTGCTAGCACTCCTCTGTGTTGGAAGAGGATGTAGAGACCTCTTCACTAAAATGCAGTGAGTACCTCCTCAGAATCCACTCCTACTTCCCCTCTTGGGGAGTAGGCCTATAACCAGAGTTGGTCTCAGCACATCTCAGCTAAGAATGTGCTGGTCCTGATAAGGAAGAAAAAATATTCTACTTTTAAAAGGCTGCAGGATGTAGTCAATGTATCCTGAGACTAGATTCTAAGAGTGTTTGATCAGGGGGCCCAGAACATAAATTGAATAGGGAAGACTTTGTTGACTTGGAAGTACTCTCCTGACATTCAGGATTTAACATCCTGGCAAGGACCCCTGACTAAGTGAGAACGTGCTACGAGGATGGCTCCTGGAAGCATGAAAGAAGCAATGCACTATGCTTAGAAAAGTTTAAATGCCAGAATTGCCTTGGCAGATGGTGGATAAAGGGATTAAATGGCTCAGGAAAGAGGGCATGCTAGAATAGGTATACTTTGCACAGCTGGAAGGCTAGCCAAATGATTATGTTCCAGTGTATTCTTTTTGGTCTTCTTAAATGAGGGCACATCATTTAAGGACACCAAAAGCAATGTCCTGGTGAGGGGCCTACTCGAGGGTGGAGGGTGGGAAGACAGTGAAGATTAAAAAGCTACCAGTCAAGTACTATGCTTTTTACCTGGGTGATGAAATAATCTGTATACCAACCCACTGCAGCATACAACTTATCTATATAACAAATCTGCATATATATCCCTGAACCTAAAAGAAAGATGCACTGGTGAGAGAGCCTTTGGCATCACTAAGATGTTCAGTGGTAGCTATTCCATGTAAGCTGGAGCCGATGACACAAGATGTTATAAAACTTGACTCACTGGTGGCAATGGGGGTGATAGGGCCCTGAAAGAGCAGGAGTCAGGTTGTGACGCTTAGTCTCCAAAATACTGGGGAATTATAATCATTGCAACAACCATTAAGATTAGAATGGAAGCCAAGAGGACCTGATCCACACAGGGTTATGGAGTTGGTGAATTGAATATGGTGTCCTAAGAGGCTAAATGAATGGGCATCTGACAAATCCAGCATAAATCAAGGACGGATGATTAGAAGGCTGAAAGTGATTGCTCCAGCAAAAAGTTATGTTCACGCCCTAGTTTCCAGACACCAGCCAGTGTATAGACTTCTGGTCTATTGGACTGATGCAATGGCCAGGTTTCTAGGAGGAAGGTCCTTATAACGCCATGGAAATTTTATGCTATGATAATTCTTTCCTCAAAGGGACTTTGGCCACTTGCTTAGGTAATTGAATGCGGGGAAAGAGAAATACCCTGATATTTTGAGGACTTTTGAACACCAGCTCTGAGTTGACATTCATACCTGGAGACCTAAAATATTACTGTTGACCCTCTGTTAGAGTAGGTTGTCATGTGGGATCTAGATAATAAATAGATTCCGGGTCAAGGTCTGGCTTACATTGGATCCACTGGGTCTGAGAACTCACCCAGCAGTCATTGACTCAGTCCCTGAATGAATAATTGTGGCTGACACACTTGAAAGTTGGTACAACCTCAGTATTGGGTTTTTGGTCTCTGTGGAAAGAGCCATCATGGTAGGAAAGGGTAAGGGCTATCGTGGTAGGGAAAGCCACATGGAAATCTCTATAATCATCCAATTCTACCATGGCCAAGTCATAAACCAAAATCAGTATTGCATCCCAGGGTGAATTGTGGAGATAAGTGTCACCTTTAGGGAACTATAGCAGGAGTTGGCAATTTATTTTTTCTGGAAAGTGACAGATAGTAAATAATTTAGACTGTGTGGGCCATATGTTCTGTCACAACTGCCCAATTTTGCTGCTGTAGCATGAAAACAACCATAAAATGTGCAAGTGAATGGGTGCCACTGTGTTCCAGTTAAGCTTTAGTTACATAAATAGGGCGCAGGCCGAATTTGGTCTTTGAGCCTTAGTTTGCCAACTCCTGATCTAACAGGGTCAGGAGAGGTGGTCTCCATAATATCTCAAATTAATTCACTAGTCTGGCCTCTGAAGAAACTGGATGAATGTTGGATGATGACAGTGGACTATTCTGAGCTCAACCAAGTGATAGACCTGATCACAGCCCCTGTGTCACATCTGGTATCTTGGTTAGAAAAAAATGGGTATGACCTCAGGTACATGATGTGGAGCATGAATTTGGCCAATGTGTTCTTTTCTATCCCAACCAGAAAGGAGGATCAGAAACAGTTTGTATTCACATGGAAAAAACCAACAATATACTTGATAATTTCTGTACCCCTCTCCCCAGGGTTTTGCTAACTCTCCCACTGTCTGTCATAATATGGTTTGAAGAGATTTAGACCTTTTATGTATTTTATTGCGTTTTTGGTTTTGGGGTACATGTAAAGAACATGCAGGATTGTTGCATGGGTACATACATGGCAATGTGGTTTGCTGCCTTCCTCCCCATCACCTATATCTGGCATTTCTCCCCATGTTATCCCTCCCCAACTTCCCACCCCCTACTGTCCCTCCCCTAGTTCCCCCGCACAAACCCCAGTGTGTGATGCTCTCCTCCCTCTGTCCATGTGTTCTCATTATTCAACACCCGCCTATGAGTGAGAACATGCGGTGTTTGATTTTCTGTTCTTGTGTCAGTTTGCTGAGAATGATGGTTTCCAGGTTCATCCATGTCATTTTTTATGGCTGCATAGTATTCCATTATGTATGTGTGCCACATTTTCCCTGTTCAGTCTATCATTGATGGGCATTTGGGTTGGTTCCAAGTCTTTGCTTTTGTAAACAGTGCTTCAGTGAACATTCATGTGCACGTGTCCTTATAACAGAACGATTTATAATCCTTTAGGTATATACCCAGTAATGGATTGCTAAGTCAAATGGAATTTCTATTTCTAGGTCCTTGAGGAATCACCACACTCTCTTCCACAATGGTTGAACTAGTTTACACTCCCACCAACAGTGTAAAAGTGTTCCTATTTCTCCACATCTTCTCCAGCATCTGTTGCCTCCAGATTTTTTAATGATCGTCATTCTAACTGGCGTGAGATGGTATCTCAGTGTAGTTTTGATTTGCATTTCCCTAATGACCAGTGATGATGAGCATTTTTCCATATGTTTGTTGGCCTCATGTATGTCTCCTTTTGTAAGGTGTCTGTTCATATCCTTTGCCCACTTTTGAATGGGCTTGTTTGTTTTTTTCTTGTAAATCTGTTTTAGCTCTCTGTAGATTCTGGATATTAGCCCTTTGTCAGATGGGTAGATTGCAAAAAATTTTTCCCATTCTGTTGGTTGCCGATTCACTCTAATGATTGTTTCTTTTGCTGTGCAGAAGCTGTGGAGTTTAATTAGGTCCCATTTATCTATTTTGGCTTTTGTTGCCAATGCTTTTGGTGTTTTGATCATGAAGTCCTTGCCTACTCCTATGTCCTGAATGGTTTTGCCTAGCTTTTCTTCTAGGGTTTTTATGGTGTTAGGTCTTACGTTTAAGTCTTTAATCCATCTGGAGTTAATTTTAGTGTAAGGTGTCAGGAAGGGGTCCAGTGTCTGCTTTCTGCACATGGTTAGCCAGTTTTCCCAACACCATTTATTAAACAGGGAATCCTTTCCCCATTGCTTGTTTTTGTGAGGTTTGTCAAAGATCAGATAGTTGTAGATGTGTGGCATTGCCTCTGAGGCCTCTGTTCTGTTCCATTGGTCTATATCTCTGTTTTGGTACCAGTACCATGCTGTTTTGATTACT
>CAUYLG010044243.1:0-36222 GCA_963573385.1 Cacajao melanocephalus | reverse complement strand
TGGGGTTTCCCCATGTTGCCCAGGCTGGTCTCAAACTCCTGACCTCAAGATCTGCCTGCCTTGGCCTCCCAAAGTGCTGAGATTATAGGCATGAGTCACTGTACCAGGCCAGGTGTGTTTTTACCCCCCAGGCCCCCTACCTGCCCACCCTCAGACCCCTACCTGCCCACCCCCAGGCCCCCACCTGCCCGCCCCCCAGGCCCCCCACCTGCCCACCCTCAGACCCCTACCTGCCCACCCCCAGGCCCCCACCTGCCCACCCCCAGGCCTCCCTACCTGCCCACTCCCAGACCCCCACCTGCCCACCACCAGGCCTCCCTGCCCAGCCCCAGGTGCTCCCTGTGCTGCAGACAGAGCCCCCTAAGAGCTGGGAGCTGCAGGCACCAACCTCACAGGAAGCTGGTGGCTGCGTGGGCTCTCACCTGTTACCGTGTCACTCATGCCAATTTCCATTCTCAGGTCTTGTCACCGCTGTCTTATAGCTGGGGAGACAGGCTCACGGGATTTAGGGGTCTCAGCGTCACAAGGCCAGTGGTGTGTGGATGGGAATTCACGTGTGCGGCCTCATCAGAAGCTGGTGTGTGCTTCCTCCGCGAGGACCCGCCGCCCATTCCGGCTGCGAGTCGCTGCCCTCAGATCTTCCAAGAACGTGCTTAGCGAGGCTGCAGGTCCAGGGAAGGGCATTTACCGGACGGTGCACGCAGAGGTGCCGCCTGCAGTGTGTGTGGCTTCAGGTGGTGCCGTTCACCCATCCGTTCTCACCTTTATTCTCCACCCGTCGGGCCTGGGTGCCGTGCCAGGCCCTGGGACAGGTGTCAGTCAAAGCTCACGCGCAGGCACCCCCAGGAGAGCGTGGACATCTGGGACAGGTGTCAAAGCTCATGTGCCGGCACCCTTGGGCCAAGAGACCCCGACTGGCTCTGAGACTTATAAGATGCCGCCATGGGCGGGGCACGTGGGTACCCCTGGGTTTCAAGTCGCCGTCCCCAGCTCCCTGCAAATAGCTCTAGGAAGGAGGGGAGCGGTGGGTGGCAGGGGACCATCTCGGTCGGTCATGGGTACATGAGTTCATTCCTGAGAGGTGCGTGTTGCCATAGCCTCTGTGGCTGGAGCCTGGGGCCTTGGGAAGAGAGGGCGTGCCTGCTGTGGATGGGGCGACAGGAGCTACCTAGACTTGGCGGGGTCCCAGTGAAGCGTCCACTCAGCCTCTGCTTGCCCCTGGGGGCCTGCAGCACTGGGCCTGCTCTGCTCCACAGGGCAAGCAGCCCGTGTGTCCTGACGCCCCGCCGGCCGCCAGCATCCCGGGGAGGTGGCTCACGTGTCCTGGCGCCATGTGCCCCTCACCACCACCATCCTGGGCCAGGACTTCCCTGGGAGGAGGAATCGCAGCGGCTGGAGAGGTGCAGGAGTGAATGCCAGCGCCACTGCGGTTTTCAGCAGGCTGTGTCTGCACGGGGCTCTCCAGCATGCTCTGGCCAGCAGCAGCAGCAGCACCCGGCTGCTCGGCCCACCGGCTCTCTAGAATCACCAGCCTTGGGCCATGGGGCGGCTAATTTATGGCCACGGTCATTGACGGGACAGCTGTGCTGGGGCTGTGCCTCCAGTGTCAGGCAGAGCCGTCGGGTGAGCGTTTTTAAAGAGCGCAGGGGACACTTGACAAAAGAGCCGCGCTGGCCCCCACGCCTGGCCACGTTTCTGGGCCCTGGCTGAAAATCCCGTGCAGTGGAGAGAGGATCCCCACAGGGCATTAATTTAACCTTCCAGCCATGTGCTTTTGCTTAAGATCATAAACTGGAAATTACCGGCCTCATTTAGAGTGGAGGCTGGGCTATTCAGGACAGCAGCGTCTTCTGAGCAGGAGAGACGTGGGTGCTCACCAGTGTTGCACTCCCACGTCTGGGCCTGTTTACGGCGACCCCAGCGCCTCTGGAAGGTGCAGGCCTGAGTTCAGGGAGAATGCTGGCCACGCTCCGCCCCTGGGGCTCCCCGCCGTCCGGCTTTGTCGTGGGCTTCTCATGCTTGAAGGTGGAACCGCAGGAGGGGCGCTTCCTGAGGCCCAGCTGCCCGCACAGAGCCGATGGGGGGCACAGCCTGAAGCCGACACACATGTCCCCTGGATGAAAGTGTCCCCAGCCCTGCGGTCTCCAAACGGCGGTCAGAGCCCTCCCCCCAGGCACCGACTCCCCTACCCCTTAAAAAAGGTGTTGCTACCATGGCTCAGATACTCGACTTTCTAACGAGAAGCGAGGGGGATGGGGTTACCCGGTCAACGCGAGGGCACCCACCCCAGCAGCCCCCCACTTGTGCAGGCAGTCCTGGGCTCCGCCCCGTCTGTGAACCCCCTGCTGATGAAGACACGGCCCCGGGAGGCCACAGTCAGGTGGCTGGAAGCAGAGACCTCCCCGAAGGAACCGACCCGGCACTCCGGGGCCTGTGCGCCTCATTCAGCCCGACTAAGGAGGGCCGAGAGCCGTGGTGCCAGGCACTGGCTCGTTCTGTAGCTCCTCCCAAAGTTGACATGGGAGTGGCGGCAGCTTCAGATGGGACCCGGTAGGCCTCAGCACTGGGACAACTGAATTGTGATGTCACCCCGGACGTGGCCGTTGCTTCCTGGGGTGTGATTCCGGCGTGACCTGCTGGTGCTTGCAGAGTGGGGTGGCTGACCAGGCTGGGGGAGCTCCCATCCCACCCCTGCCCTGGGCGCCACTCTAGACGCAGCCCCGACCTCGGCCTTCGTGCCTGGCAGCTCGGGCCACACTCCCCGCGGTAGCCGTGGCTGGACCTGCCCGGGCCAAAGGCTGGTGACACTGGGTCTGCGAGCCCCCGGTAAGGCTGGCACGACCCTCAGCAGAGCCTGGCTGGCTGGCTGGGCCCCAGTCAGTGAGCTGCAGGCCACGTCCTGGGAAGGCCTTGGAATCATGGTAGCCTGTGATTTTCCTCCTGCCTCCTGGACGTCAGCACCCCTCTGAAACCTCGGCCTCTGTACTCAGCGTGCAGGGCGGGCGCTTTATTTTTAAAAATTTTTTAATTTCTATTATACTTTAAGTTCCGGGATACATGTGCAGATCTTGCAGGATTATTACGTAGGTATACATATGCCATGGTGGTTTGCTGCATCCATCCCCCGTCATCTACATTAGGTATTTCCCCTGTGATTCCCCCACCCCCTGCTATCCCTCCCCTAGCACCCCCATCCCCCAACAGTCCCTAGTGTGTGACGTTCCCCTCCCTGTGTCCATGTGTTCTCATTTTCAACACCCACTTATGAGTGAGAACATGCAGTGTTCGGTTTTCTGTTCTTGTGTCAGTTTGCTGAGAATGATGGTTTCCAGCTTCATCCATGTCCCTGCAAAGGACATGGACTCATCCTTTTTTATGGCTGCATAGTATTCCATGGTGGATATGTGCTATATTTTAACTTGATCTCCCTACTCAGCGTGCAGCACACGCTTTAAACGTCAGCCTCCCTACGCAGTGCAGAGTGGATGAAATAAAGATTTAAATGAGTGAATGAAAGGAGGGAATTGAAAAGTCAGAGCACAAAAGCAACAAAATGGAGCAACTCCCGGAATCCCAGGGTTGAAAGTGCTGGCTGACCTCGGACTCGGAGGCTGGTGAGATGCTATAGCTGGGAACGGCCCATATGCGTTACTCCCTGCGATGGCCCCAGTGTGGCAGGGAGGAGGCTTGGCCAGCATGGACAGCTCTTCCCAGCTCTCGCAGCCGCCTGCACCTGTGGTGGGCACTCCAGGGGAGGCCGCAGGTAGCACAGGGGCTCTCGCGCCATGCGCTGCGGGAAGACGTGTCTCCGTCGTTCGCAGGTTCTGGTGGACCCTCGGCACCCAGCTGCGGTGGGGAACGGCTGCGTGGATTCACGAGCTCAAGCCCAGGGCTAAAGATTTTCTCTCCAGTTGCGGAAATGCTTTTATTGGCTGCAGGAGGCCACCTGGGCCCTCGGCGGCCATGAGTGAGTGCGCAGGGAGCCCGGGTGCAGGTTTTGGGGCCACACGAAGGCCCCAGGTGGTGATGGAAGGGGAGTTTGCCTCCCTGTGGCCGACTCCACTGCCAAAACCCACCAGTGTGCAGCTCACGGGGAGGAGAAAACGGATCGAGGAGGCCTGATGCTAGCTCACCATCCGCATTGCGTTCGCTCAGAGCAGCCTCACATCTGTTGGGAATTTACGTGCGCCACGGCGAGAGCATCAGACAAACGGAGCCGTCTGTGTCTCTTCTAAGTAGCAAGAGACGCCTGAGACCAACAGGAAAGCAGCAGCCGCAGGAATGCTGCCTGGGATCCGCCTTGCTGCTCCGCTGACTGCATGCCCTGCCCGCCTTCCCGACACCCCGCAGAAGCCGGTGCAGAGGCCGGGGTGGGTGTGAGGCACCGGCGCAAGGCAGGAGCCGGTGTCGGCTCTGGGCCAGGCCTGGCCTGCAGGCTCCTCCCCGCGGCCCCCACTTTCTCAGGAGGGCTGGGTGGGAGAAATCTCCAGAAACTCAGGAGCCCCGTGTTCCGTCCCAAGCTGTTAGGGCACCGCCTCCGCACAGCCCACCCCTTTAAGAGGAATTGGGAGGGACCGTGGAGGTGTTGCGTCCTCGGCGAGGGCACCTTTCTGTCCGTGACGGATGCTTTTGGTCTCTAGTGGCCATTCGTCTTTGCAGTTGGAGTTTTACGGACTCCTGAAAGCTGCCTTGTTGTGTGTTCGAGTTTACCAAACGTGCAGACATTTACCAAACCGAGTGTCGGGAGCAGAAATGCAGTCGTGCGTCCAAGTTAAAATGTTCGCTTTGATTCGTACAAATCCACAGGCCCCTGAGCCCGGGGCCTCCACTGCCGTTTGCAAGTGGACTTTTACAGCGCGTTAGAGCCGGCGGAGAGGCCAAGGAAAACAGTCCTTGCCGGTATTAGAACCAGCTGCGACTCTCTGGGCCGATGACTCATGCCTTTTTTTAATGGGGTGGGAGAACCAGGCAGGAGACAGAGGGACCCAGTCAGGGCTGCTGGTTTTGCGGCGGCTGTCCCACCACAAGCCTGCCTGAGCATACCCATCTGCAGCTCGTGTTGATCTAACTTTTCTCCCCCTTCTCACAGTTCCAATTATAAAAACGGAACCCACTGACGACTTTGAGCCTGCTCCAACCTGTGGACCGGCGAGCCAGGGGCTAAGTCCGCTCCTGAGACCGTACTACAGCCAGCAGCTGGTCATGCCGCCCGACCGCGGCTCCTGCCTCGTGGCCGGCGTCCCGGCCTGTCCGCAGAGAGGAGCCGTGATGCCAGCAGCCCCCGGCACGAGCCCCAAGCTCCACGACCTCTCTCCCGCTGCCAGCTCGGGCCATTGTCACCTGGGGCTTCCGCCGCCGGCCGGAGAGGCCCCCACCGTCATCCCCGCCGTCCAGGACGTGCCCAGGCCAGCGGCCGCGCACCCCGGCTCTCCCGGACAGCTGTCCCCGGCCCTGCTTCCACAGCAGGTGAGTGCGCCTCCGAGCGGTAGCCACCCCCCTGGGCTCGAACACTCACTCTGCCCCAGCAGCCCCTCTCCTCCACTCCCGCCCGCCGCCGCCCAAGAGCCGACCTGCCTGCAGCCCTGCAGCCCAGCGTGCCCGCCTGCCACGGGCTGCCTACAGCACCCGCCGCCCACGGTCCGCAGGGACGCGTCTCCAACCACCCGGCCCCGGCTGCTGCCAGAGGCCCGTGAGGACGGTAGTCCTAATCTGGGCCCTATTCCTGTAACGGTCAAGCGAGAGCCGGAAGAATTGGACCAGTTGTACCTGGATGACGGTGAGTGCCCGCGGCCACGCCAATGTGTGCCCAGCCCGGCGCTGCGTCGTGAGCTCATGGAGGAGGCGTGTGCGTGTGGCGCATGGCTGTGCATCCCGGCACCAGGCGGGGTGTGGGTGTGTCCTCTTGACACACAGTGCCCATGTGCTGCCGTGGCGCCAGGGTGCCCGCCATGAGATCCTGCTCTGGTGATGGCGGCGTGGGGCTCTGGCAGTCCCTTGGCTGCAGACCCCCTGCGAAGCCTGTCCCGGGGTCTGACGCTCATGCTGCGTGCCCAGGTTTGCCACTGCAGCTGACCGAAGAGCAGCTCAGCTCAGGCTCAAAGCCCTGGGTAGAGGAGGCGCCAGCCTCTGCAGTCGGGGCATCAGGGGTGCCATCGAGTCCCATGGATGGCTTGTAGACGACAGCTCAGCTGAGGTGGTGTCCGCGTTGCTCTGTGTGGCTCTGTGCACGTCTAACGGCCGTGGCCGCCTTGCAGGACCTTGGAGGACAGTTGTGACACCAGGGACCCAGGACGGCGCCTTCAGGCCTTGGGCGCGGGGCCTCCCCTGTCCTGCTCCCACAGCATGGAGGCGCACTGAACACCGCGCACCTGGGGCTGCGTGGGAAGGAAGTGGCCTCACGTCTGTGGCCGGGCGGGTGGCACGGGAACCCCCCGCAAGCCCTCAGTTCTCTCTGCGCGCAGTGCTGACCCAGCGCCACTGCGTTCTTGGCGAGTGTTTCTGTTTGACGGTGCAGCCCAACCGGCTTGTAGTCGCGCTGTGGTCAGGGAGGCGCCCACAGCCCTGGTGAGCACACGTTAGAGGGCGACTCGGCCTGCGTTTTCCAGCCCTGTCTGCGTGGTTTGCGTGGGGATTGGGCTTCGTTCCGTCAGGGGCGCAGTGAGTCCTCCCGAGTGTAAGGCGTTTCCCAGGCCAGGGTTGCAGCAGACACACCAGAGCCTTGCCCACTTCCTGCCCCGAGGCCTGAGGACCAGGCGAGCCTCAGCCTTCCAGGGAGGGGGCAGCATCAGCCTCTCCTGACCTGGGGTCAGGACTCTGGGGCGTCCGGAGCTGGGTTTCCCATCTGCTGGACAGGGAGTGAGGCCTTGCCAAATGCCTTCCTGCTGGTTTCTGACTGAAGGCTGCAAGCTTTTTAAGGAGGATGCATGCAAATACTTTAGCCCCCAAAATTTTCAGCTCTTGAGCCTGGATCCCTGGTGTGTGTGAATTTGAGGTAGTGTATTCCATGGGGCCTGGACTTTGTCTGCGTGTGAGCTTGTGGGAGTGTGTCCATGCAGCCCTGGTGTGTGTGTGTGAGCTTGCAGGAGTATGTCCCATGGAGCACTGGGGTGGGGATGTGTGTGTGTGCGTGTGAGCTTGCGGGAGTGTGTCCATGCAGCCCTGGTGTGTGTGTGAGTGTGTGTGTAAGCTTGCGGGAGTGTGTCCTGTGGAGCCTGCGGCCCCCGTCGTCTGTTTTTGGGCTTGCAGGAGTGTACCTGTGGGCTCAGGAAGCTGCTGCCTCCCCGGGGCTGTCCCTCGAAGCCACACTGGAGGCCCATGGCTGCCCCGGCCACTCTCTGGAGGTTTGTGATGACCATGGGGTGGGGCCAGGACCACGTTTGTGTCCTGTGCAGATGTGTCCTGACGCTCTGTCTGTCTGATCTGCCCGCTGCCCTCCTCGTTCACCCACAAGGCCACTGGAGCTCCGCATGGGGGCTCCCTGCTGAGCACAGACAGGCTCCGCCTTCCTCCACAGCCTCTGCGTGAGGCGGGCGCTGTGTGGGTGGACGCTGGCCGAGGGGCGCTGACCGCCATGCCTCCCGTCCGTCACCCCTGCCTTGTCTCACGTGGTCTCTTTCCGCCCACCACATCTTGTCCCAGCTGTGACCAGCCAGCCCTGGGCTCCCGCATCTGGGTGGCGCCCTGCAGGCCCAGGTGGGAAGCGGGTCTCGCTGGTGTTTCTGCTGCCTGGGGGTCCACATGTGGCTTTATGGCAAGGGTGGAGCTCGGGGCGGGCGAGACTGAGGGGAGTGCTGGGGACCAGGGTGTATTCCGTGTCAACACAGCAGGCGGGGCCTGGCGTGCCACCCAACCCATTTCTGCCAGAGCCTCAGCAGGTGGCCTAGGCCCCTCAGGCCTCGGTCCTAGAGGTCAAAGCTAAGTGAGCCAGGCTGGCCTTGGGGGCCCCAGGGGCTGGGCCGTCTGAGCACGCAGACTGCTGCATGAGTGGGTGTGGCCCTGCTCTGGCCGGTCCAACTGTGCATGGACATGGAAGGGACGGGACCTGGGGAGGGGAGTGGGGAGCGCGGATGATCCCTGGACACATGGAAGGCTGAGGCCAGGGTGCATCTGCTGTGGGTCTGGGTCTGGCCTGCAGGTCCTCTGAAGGTGCCCAAGGACACGTCCCCGTTGGCGCCTCTCCTGACCGCCTGTGGGACCCTGGAGACCATGACGTGCCCGCTGTAAAGCGCTCGTTCACCCCTTTTAAGAAAGTTTGTCTCCCTGAGTCCTGGTTGTCCTGCCCTTGGGACACTGAGGACAACCTCTCCCCTGGGGTGAGCTCACGTCCCGGCAGGCCTGTCTCCCCATTCTTTGTGCTCTGGGGCTGTGGCGATCTTCCCAGAACTTGGATCTCGTGGGTCACATCCTGTTCAGAAGCACCAGGGGGGTTCTGTGTTGTTAGAGCAGAGACGGCCTTGGAGTCTGGCGCCAGCCTCCCACTGCCCCGGTCCACGTACGTCTTATCAGGCCCAAGGCTGGCCCTGGAGCCTCAAGCACAGACCCTGAGCACCAGCCCTGCACGCTCTTCTGGGCACAGTTTGCAGGTGCTGTGTTCATTCCGTTTCTGTAATACGGGGCCAGCCACACACAAGCATTTTGGTTTAGCAGTGCTGTTTTGGGGGTCAGGTCGGGGTGGAGGTTGAGATACCTGCACAGACACCTCCCTGCGCCGTGGTGAATGTCGTCCATTTTGTCTCCACCTGTGAGGTCCCTCGACGCTCAGCCAGGACCACAGGAGCTCAGGCTTTGGGCAGCTGAAAGCAGTGTCAGCCGTGGCCTGATCTCCTGCCCCCGTGGACAGACAGCCCCTCTCAGTCCTTCAGAGGCGGGCGGGTGGGGCAGGTGGCAGAGGAAGTTCTACTCATGGTGGGTGTGAAGGGGAGGGGAGAGTCCTAGGGGCTGAGAGAGTGCAGGTGGGGTGGACCCTGGTCAGGCCAAGGCTCTGGGTCAGGGCAGGGTGGTCCCTGGTGCAGGCCTGACATTGCTGCCGCCAGGGACATGGGACAGGCGCCAGGCCGTGGGCTCCAGGTCCCTCCTGAGCAGCTGGGGGCAGGTCCACCCACTCTACGCGCCTGTCCCTCCCTGGTGAGAAGAGCGGATTTGACTGTTTATTGCTCTGTTGGAGCTGAGTGGACGAAGCCTTCGCTGAGAGTGACATGGGCCAAGCCGTTTCCCGAGTCCTGGGTGGATGGGGCCATAGACTGGGCGCTGCCTGTCCCTGTTAGAAGATGGCTGGAGTGTCCCCAAGACGGCCAGGAAGGGTCCTGGGTCAGGGTTGAGTCTGGGCTGGCATCTCCCCTGCAGATGACCTCTGGCTTGCCCTGAGGGGGAACCCACACCCCAGGCTTATAAACACCATGACACAGACGGAGGTCGGGGCAGCATCATGCAGGATGAAGACCTGAATCACAAGGTGGACCCCTGAGCCCCCCAGACCCCAGCGAGCTCCAGGGAAATGTGGGGGGCCACGCAGGGGCCACCTTGATGAAAGGCAGGCTGGGTGAGTATGGGTGGTGCTGGTTTAGTGTTATGTATATTTTGTCTAATTTCACATTCCCTAAGAGAATTGGGCACCTCAGCACCCACCCTGGGGCTCAGCTGCTGGCTTAGAAAGCGGTAACCTGGAGTGGGGGAGTGGAGAGGAGTGGGGAGCACAGGGCCCCCCACCAAGGAACGATCCCAGCACCCAGCGAAGGAGTAGAGATGGGCAACAGACACAGCCACAAAACCCAGGTCAGAAGTTGGTGCCATGCCTGTCGCGTGTCCTCAGCGGGTGGAAAGTGGCCACTGTGTGTGTGTTTATGCCACAGGCGAGGGAGGAACGCTGGGGTGGGAGGAAGCAGAAGGGAAATTGGGCTGCGGCTGGGGCAGGACTCAGATACCCCGACCGTGTTTGTAAACGGAAGGGGACAGGCGGCCGGGACCTGCCGGCCAGCCCCAAGCCCCGTGAGGCGCCTGTGGCAGGATGTGGCATCGCAGGTGACAGGAGCCTCGCCGGGTCCTCGTTCCCAGCCTCCCTGGCTTCCCTCTGCGTTCCGCCAGCCTCGCCGCTGCCTCCAGGGCCAACAAGCCTGGCGTGAGGTTCAGAGTTAGTCTCCGGTGCCCTGCGAACCAAGCAGCGGTGGCTTGTAGAGCCGCGTGCAGGGAGGAGGTGGAGGGTCTGGGCCGGTGCCTTGGATGTCCTCATGGGGCTGGGAACCCAGCCCTGACCCCTGGACACCCAGCCGTTTTGAGGGGCTTCCCTCTGCCCGACCAGAACCAGAGCCGTGGGTTGGCTAATTGAGTCACTTCAGGGCTTTGCTGCTTGCTTCCCATGAGCCGCTGCGCAGAGGCAGCCAGTGCGATCCGGGGCTCCTCACGTGCGCAGTGACGCTGACTCTGGTGGCCCGTGAGGACATGGAAAGAACTTATTTTGTGTGTACGGGTTTTTCACTTGTTTAGTTTGGGTTTTGATTTTGTTTTCCAGAAATGTAGAGTTAAAAGGCAATACTAGAATATTATCCAGTTGCAAAGAGTGTGGCGGGGGGGGGAATGTGTCCACGTTTGCATTCCTGAGGGGTCTGGGGACGACGGTTCACACCAGAGCCTCCTCCCTGGAAGCCTCCGCTTGGCCACAGGAATCTGAAGGTCACTCATGGCCCACATCCTGTGTGTCTTAAGGAATTCAAGCCTCAAAATGATAAATGAAGCTGGATGTGGTGGCTCACACCTGTAATCCCAGCACTTTGGGAGGCCAAGAGGGCAGATCACCTGAGGTCAGGAGTTCGAGACCAGCCTGGCCAACATGGTGGAACCCTGCCTCTGTTAAAAATACAAAAATTAGTCGCGCATGGTGGCGCATGCCTGTAATCCCAGCTACTTGGGAGGCGGAGGCAGGAGAATCACTTGAACCCGGAGACAGAGGTTGCGGTGAGCCCAGATCGTACCACTGCCCTCCAGCCTGGGAGGAATAGAGCGAGACTCCATCTCAAAAAAAAAAAAACAAAAAAAAGAAAAATGAATTCAGCTTTTTGTTTTAAGGATTTCTTTGCTTTCACGTCCTCTCTGCTGCCACGTTTGGTTCAGAAGTGCTTGACGCAGTGAGTTCTCGTAACGAGGTCGCTCGTTTCTTCCCTCAGACTTCTCGAGCATGGCCAAGCCATGGAGGTTCATTTTTGAAATGGTCGCTTTCTGCATCCTGCATTATTTTGAATGCAGATCTGAAAACGTGTCACAGGGCTCGACATGGCTCCTTTTCCAGTGCGATTTTCTCGCATTCCCTGGAGGGGAGAAGGCCCGTGACGGGGCTCCCCGAGGTGGACTCTCGATGAATCGCACGTTACAATGGTCAGCTCCGTGGCACAGGCTCCCACACCGAGAGCGTTTGCAGGGCCCGTTCTCTGAAACGGGGGTGCGCAGGGCTCCCTGTGGTGTCCACCTGCCTGTGCCGCTGACATGGGACCTCCCCGGATCCTTGTGGAGAGCGGCCATCCCTCGGCACAGGGCTTGTCTGCTGCCCATGCCTCCCTGTGTCACCTGGACCGCCCCACGGCCTCTGCCACAATCAAGCCTTTCAGTCCCGCAGAAGCACGAGGGTTTAGAAAGTCTCGATGTCATTAAAACAACAAGCAGGTAAACCAGGCAGCCGGAGCGTGTCTGCCGCAGTCTGGGCTGTGAGCTGCCCCTCCTCCTGAGCCTGGGCTGCTCCAGAGAGAACAAAAAGCTCTCCTCATGGAAAGTTTTACTAACCTGGCCCAGTGCCCAGGGCTGAGGCCTTCCCCATGGCTGAGGATGATTGAAAGGGTCTGTGTGCAGGATCAAACACGGCGTCGTCAGCGTTGCAGACATCGGCTACCGCGTGATGGATAGAGCCGTGAACTCAGCCGTGCAAATCATTCATTAGGGTCAGCGCTTGGTGCCCTGGGACTGCAGCGTAGGGGTTTTGAGGCATAAAACTCACACCACACACCACCAGAGACGGAGCCTGCTGTCGGCGGGGCGGGCCAGGCTGCAGGAACGCGTTCTGCAAGGCCACCGGAGAGACTCTCCCAATGCCAGGAGCCCTCCAGCCCCAGGCCCAGAGCTGTTCCCCAGGGAGCAGGCCCTGTGACTGCCTGAGTGAGGCGGCCACGGGAGGCCATGTCCAGACCTGTGCACCCTGTGACTGCCCAAGTGAGGCTGAGTGAAGTGGCCACGGGAGGCCACGTCCAGACCTGTGCACCCTGTGACTGCCCAAGTGAGGTGGCCACAGGAGGCCACGTCCAGACCTGTGCACCCTGTGATTGCCCGAGTGAGGCTGAGTGAGGTGGCCACTGGAGTCCACGTCCAGACCTGTGCACCCTGTGACTGCCCAAGTGAGGTGGCCACAGGAGGCCACGTCCAGACCTGTGCACCCTGTGACTGCCCAAGTGAGGCTGAGTGAGGCGGCCACAGGAGGCCACGTCCAAACCTGTGCGCCAGGCAGCACATCAGGCTGTTGTGCAGATGTTGACTCACACGTTTCTGTTTCTCTCTAGAAAACTGGCTCCCACCCGGTGTCAACCAGCCAGTGCCAGGGAGACCATGGCCACGGGTGGGACAGGCGAGAGCGGGCGCACGCCCGCTACAAGGGGAGCTCACAGCCCATGGCTGGAGAACCCGGGGCAGCTGCAGAGGCAAGACTCCCCCTTCAGGAAGGGTGGTGCGGGGGCAAGGATGGCGCTGAGACGTGCACCGAGCAAGGCTCTCTAAAAATAGGGGCTGCATCTCCCACCCTGGCTCGCAGGCTGTGAGGCCGCAGTACCCTGTCCCTCCCTGAGGTGGGGTGTGGGGAGGAGAGGCACCCACTCCTGTGTGCCGCCCATGGGCTGCTGCTCGGGGTCTGTGGGGTTCCGGGTGCTTTTTCCGGTTGCCTGAAGACATTCAGTGTCATTGAATTGTACGGCGTTTCTCTTTGAAATATCTGTCTATGGTCCCATTCTGTGTACTTGAAATTCAGTGGTATCGTTTTCAGCTATTGACCTTCTGCCTTTGACTCCTTAAAAGTGGGTCTTAGCTTGTTCCCAGCATCAAGTGGAGACTGTCTGAAATCAAGAACCGGAGGGAGGGACGCAGGGATGCAGTGGAGGCAGCAGGAGGAAAGATTTCATGGAGCTTGGGTGATGAGCACTATTCAGATCTAATTCATGCCAAAGAAAATTCACGGCCGGTGGCAGCAGACAGAGCAGGCCATGACGTTCAGCCGCGAGTGCACGTCTGGGCAGCGTGGGGCGTGTTTGCGACGTGTTTGTCATTTTGCGTAGGCAAGCTGTGAGCAACAGTAAGGCATTCGTGAGTGTGTCATTGTTAATGCTGGCATTTTTCTTGTGTAGATACACTCTGTTTTCCTCCCACAAATGGGTTCAAATCTGTACAGAAACATTTAAAATGGCATCGGCTCCGTTTCAAATCAAGCCGCCTTGTCTCTTCCCACTGCCGTGCGTTTTCTCTTCCTGATGTGTAAACGTTTCAAAGAGGTTCCTTATTTAAGAATGCGCGCTCTTCACAGACACTTTCAGATTGGAGCCAGCGTGTCACTGCTGTGCTGTATCACCAGAGCATGCAGCCACGAGTGAGGTGTTTAAAAGCATCATAGCCACATTCAGTGCCCAGCAGCTGACAGCCCGTCAGACAGAGGGAGGCGGCCAGGGCAGCAGAGGGCTCTGCCCACGTCCATCAGACGACCATGTTCTTGCCGCCGCAGCCAGGGCCCAGAACCTCGTGCTGTGTGCTTGCCTCTTCCTGGCACTCGAGCTCGGGCACGTCCCGGTGATTTTCCTGATACAGCAGTGCGTTTCTGCACGTGGGTTCCCGAGGAGCGGTGAGTAACTGATGCACACGTCCCACCAAGCCCAGGTCTCGAAAGACGGGACAGTGCGAACCGTAGTGTCACCTTCTGTCATTGCCGAGAGAGTCGTTCCCGCTGTCAGCCTTGAAAGTGAACAGGAGACCCAAATGGCAGCATCAGGTTCATCCTGACGTGCAGCTTCGTATGTTCCAGCTGACCTGCTACACGTCTTCTCCCGTGCCTGTTCAACCGCAGAATGGCGCTGTGGGCAGGGAGAACTGTGGGTACTCGGCCCCCTACCCGGGGGAAACCGAGGTGCAGAGATGCCGCTGGGCTTGCTCTGAGTCAGTCAAGGCAGAATCAGGAGCGCCCCAGGGCCAGCCCCACTGCCCACATGCTCTCAAAGGTCCCAGCTCTACCGCTGAGTATTTTTTTCCCTCTAGAGACGAGATGAGCAAGGATTTCTGCTCAAAACTCCTAACATCCAAGTCTGAGTTGGCCTTGCAAGCCAAAGAGGAGATGGTGTATGTTTTTCATCAGAGTTTCTGACTATCAGCTGAGAAGGACTGGAGAGAAGCAGACCTTTTGAACTGCCGGAGAGCATCTTGAATCAGCTCTCGCCAAAATGCAGCAAGAACATGGCAACACTGTCAAATCAGCCACCAAAGAGGACAGAACAGTTGCAGACAGGTTCGCTCAAGGAAGAGCAGCTCAGGAGGAAGAGCCGGACTGTGGTGTCTTCACTCAGGGCCGCCCCACCCCTGCCCCAGCCCCGAGGCGCACCACGGAAAGCCAGTGGCACCGCAGACCACGGAGGAGCCAGGCTCTGTTGAAAACCCCATCTCCAGATACAGTCAGCATTTGAACTGTCACGGAGCTCCCTGGAAAAGCTCCGTTCCCAGGTGCAGTCACCGCTGGCTGCAGGCATGACCGTGGGAGCCGCCCCAAGGTAGTGATCGCCATTGGAGCAAATGAGCCTGGCCAGACCAGGGACCAGGGACTTTGACAAACCTGAACGTTCCCGGGGACCTGGAGGATGGCACCTATGAAAATGGACGTGCGAATGCTCGGGAAAAGACAGAGCCTGGCCACTCCCCTCCGGCTGCGCTCCAAACCCCAGCAAGCAGAAGTGAGACCTAAAGCTGCCTGTGGCTGCAAGGCAAGTCCTGGCACACAGGTTTCGGGATTACAGGGAGGAGACTCGCCTCGTGGCTCTGGGATTTAGGGAAACCTTCTGCTGGTAACAGCCAGCCATTAAACTCTGCTAACCTGAGAGTGATCCCTAGGCAGCCTGGCTTAAAGACAGAAACAAGATTTAAAAAGAGAACAGAAAACGCAGTGTCCACATACTACAAGGAATACAGCATCTAGATAATTAGTCCAGGAAAGTCATGAATCACATACGAACCACCAAGGAGAGGGGGAAGCCGGGAAACAGTCCTTTTGAGAGGGGCAGGCGGGGGCGGGAATCTCAGTCCAGAGTCGCCAACCTGCCATCTCCAGTTATAAACCAAAAACCACGATTCATGCAGAGAAACATGAAGATGTGTCCCGTCCACAGGAAGAAAACCTTGTAGCCCCTGAGAGGGCTTGAGTATTAGACTAGCAAAGGCTTTAAAAATCAGCTGAACAAACATACTCAAAGAACTAAAAGAAACTGCATTTAAAGAATTACAGGGAAGTATGGCAAATATATCTTACCAGATACAGAATACCAATAATGAGATAGAAATATTTTTTTAAAAAAGAGCCAAATAGAAATTATAGGGTTGAAAAGTATAAGAACTGAAATGAAAAATGCATGAGAGAGGCTGGATAACAGATTTGAGCTGGCAGAGAAGAAGAATCAACAAATTTAAAAATCAGCAGGTTATTTAGACTAAGGAACAGAAAGAAAAAAGAATCAATAAAAATGAACAAAGCCTTGCAGCATGTGGGGCACCATAAACACATAAGCAGATGCATCATGAGAGTCACAGAAAGAGAGAGAGGATCATTCACTGCAGCCAAAAGGCCCACAAAATTCAAATCAGTTAAATTAAAAGCCGTTCACACATAGACATGTAACCACACTGTTGAAAGTCAGAGAGAAACCATCGTGAAAGCAGTAAGAGAAAGGCAGCTTCTCAGTGCGTGGGATGCTCAGTTTTAGCAGCCAGCTTTTCATTCCGAATCATGGATGTCAGAGACGGTGGGACGGTCTATTTACAATGCTGAAAGAAAGCGACGTCAACCAAGAACTCCATATCCAGCAAAACTCACCTTTAGAGATAACTAAAGCTGTGCTCAGATAAACAAGACACGCAAAATTTGTTGCCAGTAGATCTGACCTGTGGTAAATATGAAAGGGAGTCCTTCAGGCCGAGGCGAAAGGCGCTGGTGAGAGTGATTACATAGATAAATTAAAAAGACAGTACAAACATGTTTTAAACTTCTCTGAACTGCATAAGACACAGTTGCAAACTGCATAAGACACAGTTGCAAACCTATGCCAATAGCAATGTGCTCATAACAGTTTGTATGACAATAGCATGAAGGAAGGGGTGGGGAAGGGAGTTATAGCAAGGCAAAGTTTTTACATATTATTAGAACTCAGTGTTAATCTGAAGTAGACTGTTTTGAGTAAGATGCTTATTGTAATCTCTAGAGGAACCATTAAGAAAACATGCATGTATGTGAGTGTCAAACACGCAAAAACAAAATGCCGAAAGATGCATGTGAATGATATACTAGAAAATATATATGTAACACAAAGGAAGCCAGTAATGAAGGAACACAGGAACAATGATAAAGGCAAAAATTACACAAGACAGGTGGAAAACAAATAACAAAATGGAAGACAAACATCCTACCGTATCAATAATCACATTAAATGTAAATGGAGTAAACCCGCCAATAGAAAGGTAGAGGTTGTCAAACTGGATTTTAAAATCAAAATGAAACAGGATACAACTATATGGTGTCTAAAAAATATGTACTTTAAAGACTCAAATAGGTTGAAAGTAAATGAAAAAGATATTGCACAAATAGTAATCAAAAGAGAGAAAACAGAAAAATACATCATTCAGATTTAAAGACACATACAGGTTGGAAGTAAAGTGATGAAAAAGATATGTGGAGTAGCTATACTAATATCAGACAAAGTAAACGCAGACAAAAATATGACCAGAGCAATGAAGTGTCCATGGTGATGTTCCCTTTTATCATTATAAAACTGATACATCCATGGTAATGCCCCCTTTTATCATTACAAAACTGATACGTTGAGCAGGAAGATGTAACAATTATAAACATTTGCACATAACAGAGCCCCATAATACAAGAAACAAGAACTGGCAGAATTAAAGGGAGAAATATATTGTTGAAAAATAATAGCTGGAGACTTTAATATATCACTCCTAATGGATAGAACAACTAGGCAGAAAATCAAAAGGATACGAAACACTTAAGACTATCAGCCAACTTTACCCGACATCTATAGACACTCTACGCAGTGGAGTGCACATGGAATATTCTCCAGGATAGACTTCCTACTATGCTATAAAACAAGCCTTAATACATTCCCAAAATATTCTGATCACAATGGATTTCAACTGAAAATCCACAACAGAAATTACCACAAGTATTTGGAAACTGAACACATCTGAATAATTCATGAGTGAACTTAGAAAGTATAAGCGAAATCGGAAATTATTTTAAACTAAATGCAAATGAAAATGCAACATATCAAAATTTGTGCGATGCACGTGAGCACTTAAAGGGAAATTTATAGCTTTAAATGCCTACATGAGGAATAAAATGGATTTCAAACCAATAATTTAAGGTTTTCCCTTTAAAATGTTGACAAAGAAGAGAAAACTAAACCCAAGGCAATGCCGATGATAAGAAAAAAGCAATGAAATAGAAATGTGAGAAAAATCAATAAAACCGAAGTTAGTTGTTTGAAAGGAATGACAAAATTGACAAAACTTTAATGAGTTTTTCTGATGAGAAAAGTTAGGAATTAAAGAGTGGACATTACTACTAACCCCTCAAAATCAAAAGGTTATAAGGGAGTACGATAACCTTATGCCAACAGATTAAACAACCCAGATGAAATGGAAACATTCTTACACACGAATTACCTAAACTGACTCAGGAAGAAATAGAAAAGCATATAGACCTATAGCAGGGAAATAAGAGAAATTAATAATTTAACATATTCCCACAAAGAAAAGCCCAGACCCAGAAAGCTTTGCTGGTTAATTTTCTCAAACATTACAAGAATAATTCCAGTGCCAGTACTCAAACTCTTCAGGAAATTAAGAACGGACACTTCTAATGTGGAGGCCAGTATAGCCCTAATACCAAAATCAAAGATATCACTATCGAAAAATATCCTTTATGAATACAGGAGCAAAAATCCACAACAAATTATTATCAAACTGAATCCAACAACATAAAAAAGAGATTTTACACCATGACCAAGTGGGATTTATCCCAGTAATGCAAAGTTAGTTTAACATCAGAAAATGAAGTCATGAGATGTACCATACTGATAGAAAAAGGACAGAAATTACATGCTCATTTCAATAAATGCAAAAGAAAAAAGCATTTAACAAAATCCAGCGCCAACTTATGATAAGATCTCTCGACAAACTTAGAATGCAAGAGAACGTCTTAACCTTTGTGTGTGATTAAAGTCATACACAAGAACCGACAGTGAATAGTCATACGGAATCATCAAAGACTGACTGAAGACCGTCTTCCCTTAGGATAAGGAAGGAGGCAGCGAGGGCCAGTTCGCTGCTCCTCAGCCTTGGACTGGAGCTTCCAGCCGGTGCAGCCAGGGGAGAAACGGAAATACACGGCATCCAGAATGGACAGGAAGACGTAAAATTTTCTTTATTGGAAGACAACATGATTCTACATGTAGAAAATCCTACGACATCTGCCTACCCTCCAAAAATGTAAAGTAAAACCCACCATTAAAACTAACAAGTACAGCAAGGTTACAAGATGTGAGACCAGGGTACAAATGAATTGTGTTTCCATATACAAAGAATAACCCAAAAATGAAATCAAGGGAAAAAAATCCCATCGACAATAGCATTAAAAAGAATAAAATACTTATGAATAACTTTAAAGAAGTTGAGGACTTATACTCTGAAAATCACAAAACGTTGCTGAGGGAAGGGTAAGATCTCAATAAACAGGAGAACCTTGCATGTTAATGGTACAGAAGACTCGATATCATGAAGATGACAACTTTTTCCAGATTAATCTGTAGAATCAGTGCAATCTCCATCAAAATTCCAGCAGGCTTTTCTTCTATAATTCACAAAATTATCCTAAAATCTGTATGGAATTTCAGAGACCCATGATAGCCAAAACAATTTTGAAATCAAAGTCCAAAGTTGGAGGAATTACACTTCCCAATTTCAGAACTTACTCTGAATCTATAATAATCAAGACAGTGTGGTATTGGCATAGGACACATAGATCAGTGGAGCAGAATTAAAAGCCCAAAAATAATTCTTATATCTGTGATATATTGATTTTTTGACAAAGGCGCTCCAAACCCATTTAATTGCAGTAAACGATGGCCTTTTTAGCTGGTGGTGCTGGGACATTTGGCTAGCCACGTGCCAAAAAACCACACACCAGGCTCCAAAAATTAACTTGATCATGGACTAGTAGGAGCCGAAATAGTAAAATGTTCTGGAGATGGCACATGAGGAACTCTTGAAGACTTTGGATTAGGCAAAGGTTTCTTAGCTATGACGTCAAAAGCGCAGCTCATAAAACGAAAACTTGGTAAATGGAACCTCATCAAAATTTAAAATGTTTATGCTTCAAAAGTGCTATTAAGAGAAAAGATACACAGTGGACTCGAGGAATCTATTTCCAAAACAACTATCTGAGAAAGGGCGTAGATCCAGAACGTACAAAGAACAGCTGCAGCTCAGTAATAAGGCAGAAAGCCTGATCAAAAACTGGGCAAAAGATTTGAACAGACGTTTCTCCAGACAAGATGCAGGAATGGATAAGTATAGGAAAAATGCCCAGCATCACTCGTTACTAGGGAATGCACATTTTAAGTCACAATAAGATACCATTTTATATCCATTCCGGTGGCTCCAGTACATAAGACAGACAACAGCAAATCTGTGAGTTGACGAGGCGAAGTTGGAACCCTGATACCTCACTGGAAGGAATGTAAAATGGCACAGCCACTTAGGCAGTTTCCAAGAGAAATGTCTTAGAAGAAACTTGCTGTGTGACCCAGCAATTCCGCAGCTAGGTATGTGCCCCAAGAAGCAGACACGTACATCCACACAAAGGCTTTCCCACGGCTTTTCTTCACGGGTAGCCACACATCTGAAACAGCCACAGGCCCAGCAGCTGGTGAATGGAGAGAGAAGGTGGGGCTCATCCTTACCCTAGAGCATCCTTCATCCCCAAAAAGGAATACGCACTGAACCTGCCAGGACACAGCTAACCCCGGAAACCCCTGCCCAGTGAACGGGTCATACACACAGGACCACAGACGCAGTGGTTCTGTTGCAGGCACGCCTCCGAGACGTGGCAGGCTCAGCCTCAGGCCCCTGGGATACAACCAGTAGGGCCAAAGAAAGCCACTGGAGTGTGCGGCGTCCAGCACATACAACAGTGACGCTCACACTGTCCTGAACCTGTTAAGTGTGTGCCAGCGTCATGTCTAAAAGAATAATGGTGGCCCTGCATGGGGCGACCACGTGCATTGTCAAGGAGCAGTAAGATTGTTAAAGGAATCTTTTTTTTTTTTTCTGAGCAGTAAGTCTCAATAATCGGCTTAAAATCTTCAGTAAGGCCGGGCGCAGTGGCTCACGCCTGTAGTCCCAGCATTTTGGGAGGCCGAGGCAGGCGGATCATGAGGTCAAGAGATTGAGACCATCCTGGCCAACATGGTGAAATCCCATCTCTAAGTAAAAATACAAAAAATTAACTGAGCATGATGGTTTGCGCCTGTAGTCCCAGCTACTTGGGAGGCTGAGGCAGAAGAATCGCTGGAACCCAGGAGGCAGAGGTTGCAGTGAGCCAAGATCACTCCACTGCACTCCAGCCTGGTGACAGAGCAAGACTCTGTCTAAAAAAAAAACAAAAGAAAAGAAAGGAAAACCTCATTAAACCATGCTGTGAACAGAGGTGTGTCATCCAGGCTTTGGTGTTCCACGGCGGAGCACAGGCAGAGGAGACTGAGCGTCATTCTTAGGGGCCTTGGGTTTTTGGGGTGGTACTGGAGTCCGCTTAAAGCCACCAGCTGCATTCGCCCCGAACAAGGGGGTCAGCCTGTCCTTGAAGCTTTGAAGCCAGACACTGACTCTCTCCAGCTAGGAGTCCTGGACAGCATCTCCTTCCAACAGACGGCTGTTCTGTCTGCACTGAAAACCTGCTGTTCAGCGTGGCCACCTTCACCGGTGGTCTCAGCCAGATCTCCTGGAGAGCTCGCTTCTCCACCAGCGCCTGCTGCTTCACCTCTGCTTTTATAACAAGGACGTGGCTTCCTTCCTCAACCTTATGAACCAGCCTCTGCTAGCTTCGGACTTATTTTCTGCAGCCTCCTCACCTCCCTCAGCCTTCATAGGACTCAAGAGAGTTATGGCCCTGGGCTGGATGCGGCTGTGGCTAAGGGAAGGTGGTGGCTGGTTTGGCTTCTGACCGGACCACTCGGACTTTCTCCACATCAGCAATGAGGCTGTTTCGCGCTCTTCTCATGTGTGTGTTCACGGGGGCAGCGGTTTTCATTTCTATCTAGAGTTTTCCTCTGCATTCACAGTTTGACTGTTTGGTGTGGGAGGCTGAGCTGTCAGCCTGTCTCGGCTTTCAGCAGGCCTTCCTCGCCGGATTTAATCATTCCTAGTTTTGAAGTGAGAGACCTGTGACTTCCGTGCAGCTGAACGTCTACTTAAACACTTAGAGGCCATTGTAGGGTTCTTCATTGACCTCGCCTCAGTATGTTTGTGTCTCAGGGAGCAGGAAGCCTGAGCCCAGGGAGAGAGACGGAGAACGGCTGGTCAGTGGGGCCATCAGGACACCCAGCTTTTTATCCATTCAGTTCATCATAAATGGGCATGGTTCATGGAACCCCAAAACAATGACAACAGTGACCCCAAAGATCACAGATCACCACAGATACGGTAGCGATGAGAAAGCGTGGAACATCGTGAGAATGATTAAAATGTGACAGACATACGAGGTGGGCACGTGCTGTTGGAGAGGGGCCCCAGACGTGCCTGGTGCAGGGTGCCAGAGACCCCCCATTTGTGAAAAGCAGCGTCTGAGGCACCGTGAAGCCAGGCGTCCCTGTGTGTGAGACGCCTAGAAAAGGCACAGCTCTGGAGGCTGGGGACGCCTGCGTGGGAGGAGGCGGCTCAGGGAGGAGGGGCTGCGAGGGAGGAGGAGGCTGCGTGGGAGGAGGGGCTGCGTGGGAGGAGGGGCTGCGTGGAAGGGGGACTGCATGGGAGGAGGAGGCTGCGTGGGAGAAGGTGCTGCGTGGGAGGAGGAGGCTCAGTGGGAGGAGGGGGCTGCGTGGGAGGAGGCTGTGGGCGGCTCCAGAGGCCCTTGGGTGATGGAACATTCTGGCACCTGTGTTGATGGTGGCACAGCCGGGCAGCTTTACCAGAAATTGCTGGACTTTGTGCCTGTTTCAAGGGAGCATTTTACTTGTGCCTAAGGTGTTCCTGGGTGAACTGCTGGATGTTGAGGGAAGGGCTGGGAGACCTGGCAACTCCAGATTCTTTTAATTTTTCTTCGAGTGAGTTTTAAGCATTTGGTTAATGCAAGAAAGAGGACGCCTTATAAAGAGTGGTTCGCTGCGGGGTCCGTGCCTGTGGCATGGTTTCAGGTGCCTCCTCCGCCGCAGCATGGAGTAGAGCGGCGGCCTCGGCCGAACGGGGCCTGTGGGCACCTGCGTGGCACCCCTCCCTCCGTGGACAGAGGGTCCTGAGCTCCCGCAGACACTGGGCCCTGCGCCTTGTCTCCCCCCTCCCGCCTCCGCTGACCGGCCTCCCCAGGGCCTCTGTGCTGCCAGCACCTGCTCTGCTGTGCCCGCCCCGGGCCGCGGCCCATCTGCCCTCCACGCAGTCTCCGGAGCCTCTCAGCTTTGCAGTGAAGATGCTCAGTGCGGGGAGCCGGCCTTGAAGCCATCACGTCCACACGGTCCCTGGACGGCGACGTCCTGTAGGGAGTGTTAGGAGGGCTCTAGTTCTGTTCTTGAATGGCGTGAGCACAGCGTTCATGACAGGATTCCTCATCGGGAACGAAAACGTGCACTTCCCGGTTCCTTGCTGTGTTTGTTTAATTATGGAGTCTGTATAGAAACACAGGACGGAGCACAGACCTATCGGCCACGTCCTGCGCGGGTTCTGGGTGGTTCTGTGTTGCATTGCTGGAGGTCCGGGTGTGGAATTTTGAGAATCTCTTTATCCCCTTCAGTTTTAATTTTGAAACAGGGTTCTTCCTCCCTTCCAGATTATAGTGTGGACACTCACACACGGTAAGGGACAAAGAAAGTGGATCCCTTCCAAGCATCCGCCCACCAGGCCCCAGACCCCTAATCAGAGCCGATACAGGGACAATGCACCCAGCCCCCGGCCAGCCCTCCCCGAGTTATCGCAGGGACCTGCGGCTGGGCTCTCTTTGTTCCTAAATGGAGCTGATGGAGCAGGACGTGTCACCAGGCCCCCAGGGAGGGGTTATCAGCCCCTGGCCCGCTTCCCACCCCAGGGGTGAAGCCTTCGCCCCAGACGGGCGCTATCAGGCCCTCGCAGCTGCTGTTATTTGAGATACGACAGGAAGTAGGGCCTGGAAACCTCACGGCTCCCAGCCCCTGGCTCTGTCCCGAGGCTGAGCCAGTGGCAGGGAGGGAGCAGTGGGTGGGAGGGCTGTGCCAGGACGGGCGGTGGAACTGGGTAATTCAGGCAGGCCTGTCTGGGAGGGTCCCCTCAACTCCCCACAGACGCGGTGCCGGCTCTGGGCAGTGCTGGCGAGGCAGCCGCTGCCTCCAGGGTAGTGCCATTTAGGCCTCGCCCCCCAAGTGGACGGGTTTGCAGTTGAGCCCAGTGTCCGTTCAGCTGGGCACCGACGGGCCCAGGTGTCCACTGGGCAGTGTCTCAGCAGGAGCACAGACAAGCCTGGGTCTGGGGACAAATGTGTGGGTTCCTGTGCTCATCCCCCGAGTCCTGAAAGGACACCGCAAGAAGCCTGGCAAGTGGAGAAATTGAAGCCTCTTCCCCCGCCCCCCTGAAATAGTGACCCATCAGTGACCACACTCACATCTGCATTGTGTGAGAAGTTAGATTTTCGGACCTCTCAGAGGAGCTGGCGTGGAAGGAAACGCGCCGTCACGTGGCCGCCATCCCACGGGAAGCTGGGGGCCAGCTCCTGGCCCGGCTCCCCGCAGCCGCAGTGGCAGTGGCAGCGCCAGGCCGGGATACACGTTCCTTCCACAGTAGCTGCAGCCAGCAGGCTGTAAACCGCCGTATATCACTCAGCTTTAAGAACCCAAACTTTAAAACAAATTAAACTCTTGTTGACATTGTAATAAAAATCAGAATGGAACTGAGCAGCGCAGTAAAAGTGAACTTCAATTATTTTTGTGGATTTCAGATTGTTTTCTGGGATTCCCAGACGCCCAGAGCAGCCGAGTTATTTCCTCTTGGCAGAGGCTGGAGAGAAGCTGGAGGGCGGGGTGGGGGCGGACGCCCTCGGGAGGAAGCCTCCTCACCTGGCTGCTTGCTCGGCCCGGGAGGGTGGGGGGTGCCGTGGGCAGGCGTTTTTTATGTGTTTTAAGAAAAGAGCTTGGAAATGTTCGTCAAAGCCTGTCTGTTAATTAGGTGTTTATGCTGGATTAAAAGAAAAAAAGCACAAGTCTGACCGCCCCTCAAAAACGTGCTCAGAGGCTCATAAATGCCCCCCCATCTTTCTCTGTATCTCTGTCCCTCTCTGTCTCTCACTGTCTCTGTCTCCGTCTCCCTCCCTCCGTCTCTTCGTCTCTCCCTGTCTCCCTCCCTGTCTCTGTGCCTCCCTCTGTCTCTGTCTCCCTCCCTCTCTCCCTCCGTCCCTCCTTTGTCCCCTCTTCCCTGCCTTCTCTTTTGTCACTGCGTTCACTGTGATGTCTGGTTCTTTGCAGTTTCTTTTCTTTTTTTTTTCCTTTGAGATGGAATCTCACTCTGTCGCCCAGGCTGGAGTGCAGTGGCGCCATCTCAGCTCACTGCAACCTCTGCCTCCTGTGTTCAAGCGATTCTTCTGCCTCAGCCTCTCAAGTAGCTGGGATGACAGGCATCTGCCACCACACCCAGGTAATTTTTTTGTATCTTTTAGTAGAGACGGAGTTTCACCATATTGGCCAGGCTGGCCTCCAACTCCTGAGCTCTGATCCGCCCGCCTCGGCCTCCCAAAGTGCTGGGATTACAGGTGTGAGCCACTGTGCCCGGCCTGCAGTTCCTTGTCTCTGCTGGAGTAGAGAGGGTGGTCGGTCTCCCCTGGGTTCAGTGCCAGGTGTCTGTGCTTCTTGCGGTGTCCTGTGCTGAGAAGCGTGGAATTGGAGTATTGGACAGACCCGCGTGGAGGGAAACGCCGCGGCTGATCAGTGTGGCGAGCCTGCGTGGAGGTGTGCGGGCTCCAGCGAGAGGGACGTGCGGGCCTGCGTGGCGGCGTGGCCGGTCCTTTCCCCTCCGTCCACTTCCTTTTCCCCTTTTCTGCACCTGTCTCACACTGCCTTCAAGGCGGAGCTTTGACACCCACATATGCAGATGTCCACCGGCCTGCCTGACCTGGCTCCTCCCAGCGGACCTCACCGCCACCCACCCTGGGCGGACAGCTCAGCCGGGAGCCAGTGGCTCCCGCAGGTCCCCTTCGCTGTCGGAGGAACTGGGCCTGGGGTGTGGACGGCGGGAGGCGTGGGGGTCGGCCATGCAGAGGGCAGGGGAGGAGAGGAGAGCGTGCAGACGTGGTGTCATGCGGCGGTCTCTAGCGTGGAATGCTTTCGTCCCTGCTGGGGGCCTCTGCTCCCAAGAGGGTCTCAAAGACACCTGGGGTTCTTTGTAAGCAGTTTTGACCACTTTGATTATGTCGGTGATCCCCATTAGATCTGGACCTGCTAAAGTTATAGAAGGTTCTGGAAGGTGCTGGTGCAGTCTGAGCCAAGCACCCATGACACCTGAGCGGGACGCCCTGACCCTGTCAGCTCCCAGACCATGTAGGGAATTTGGAGCAGGGGGTTCTGAGCTCCCATCCCAGCGTCTGGTCCTGCTGGGGAACCCCTCCCACTTCGTCTGGGCTGACGTCCCCTTGCTGTTTCGGAAACAGGCCAAGACTTACGGGAAAGTGTGCTCGGCCCCAGGTGCACACGGCGCTCACAGGCTGCTCCCGTCTAGAGCGAACCAGTCCCGGCGCAGCCGTAAAGCCTCCTCTGTCTTCAATCCCTGTGACGCTTAGTGGGAACGGCATCACTAAATAGCTTGTTCTCTCCGTGGTCAGTATTTTAAGGCTTTTTCAGAAGCCAAATTTAGGAAGACGAAGAAATTAGTGCTCAGCTTTCCAGAAAACTGGAAGTCCTCCAGGGAAGAAACTCGGCAGCAGGACAGTGAGCTGTCGTTTCAGGGTCTCCTGACGGGAACACGCGGATGGGACGGATTCCACTTTCAAAAGATGACAGAACCAAGAACATCTAGAATGGCTTGCTCCGGGCATCGTCCGGCCACAGAACCACACGTGGGGTCACATCCCCGAGCTCTCAGAAAACCAGCGTGGGAGAGGGAGGGTGGTATAAGACGCAGAAGTTAAAGAAGCCACGTTTAAGTCACAATTCCAGGGGACATGATTCAGCCCTGCCCTGCTGCACTGGGGCTGCCACAGGAGGGGTGCAGGGAGGGGCTCCTGCGTTTGGAGCTGATGGGCTTCGAGGTCATCTCTGAAGAACTTTGAGGAGGGACAGGGATGGGCCTGAGTCTGTTGATTTCAGTGGGAAACGCAGGTGGATGAGGTTTGAAACCTGAAGACGAAACTCATTCCCAGCGCCCAGGCTGGGTCCCCAGGTCTGCTGGTTTGGGGAGTGGTCAGTTGATAGAATTTCTTCTGGAAGATGGGTTGTGGGGGCACCCAGGCCCTCCTGTGGAGGCGTTCCTGCCCCGCGTGGCCCTGGGCTCAGACCCCGGCGTCCTCCACGTGGGCTTGCCTGTGTGTCTTGCCACCACAGTGGGACATGGCTTGCTCCCAGCCAGGCTGGGAGTGGTCACTGGCGTGGGCCCACGGGGTGGGTCAGCATACTCGGCACAGCCCCGCTCATTCGATTTATAGCTAACGAGAGTCGCTGACGGCAGTCACAGGAACCCTAACTGCCTCCTGCCACGCCGAGCCACTCTGTGGCACGCGGCTCCCTTTGATGAATTGCTCATTACGTGCGGTGTTGGAATAGCCTCCATGAAGATTAGTAATTGGATAATCAATACAGAAATTCAGTCTTGGCGTGTTTTTTTCACTCCGGGGTCAATATGTCCTAAAGATTATGGGGCCCAGCTCAGTCTCCCTCCTCCGCCTCCTTGCTTCCCCGTCTGGAGTTTGGTGGGGACCTTGTCACACGGTGGGCCGTTGAGCATGTCGTCTCCGCACCTCTGTGACTTTTCTCTTATTCACAGAGTAAACAGCAGGTTCTGCCAACACAGATAGTGGCTACACGGTGGCTTCCGTCAAGCCAGGGGCGGGCAGCACAGGTCACGGCCATGAGGGCACCAGCGCCGTGGTACAGCAGCGGCTGTGGGGAGAAGCCTCACTGTGCTTGGGAGGGACAGAGTCCGGGACAGCCATGGGGAGAAGCCTCGCTGTGCTCGGGATTTACGTAGCCCTGTGTGGCCTTGGGGAGGAGCCTCACCCTACCCGGGATGGATGTGGTCCAGGGTGGCTGTGGGGAGGAGCCTCACCGTGCCAGGGATGGACAGAGCCTGGGGCAGCCATGGGGAGAAGCCTCGCCATGCTTGGGATGGACAGAGCCTGGGGCAGCCGTGGGGAGGAGCTTCGCTGTGCCCGGGATGGACGTGGTCCGGGGTGGCTGTGGGGAGGAGCCTCGCTGTACGTGGGATGTGTGTAGCGTGGGCCATGGAGGGGTGGAGGGCTGGCTCAGGAGGGGCTATGCCTCCCGCCAGGGCACCTCCGTGCCCCTGAACTCCTGGGGCAGGCAGGGCCTGGATCCCTCCTGGAGGTACTCACCTGGCTGCCGCCCAGGGATCTGTCTTCATGGGTTCGAGGCTCGCGGTGGGGGGCCGGCCAGTGAGACCCTGAGGTGCCCTGAGGAGCGCTGCCGGAGCTCAGAAGGCGCAGTGGAGCTGGGAAACGCGGAGGGACTTGCCGTGGTCCAGGACCTGTATACGGAGTCGGCAGGATTCAGGGTGTCTGTGGGAGGCCAGGGGCAGAGGCCACCCAGGCAGAGGACGGAGGCCAGGGGCAGAGGCCACCCAGGCAGAGGACGGAGGCCAGGGGCAGAGGCCACCCAGGCAGAGGACGGAGGCCAGGGGCAGAGGCCACCCAGGCACAGGACGGAGGCCAGGGGCAGAGGCCACCCAGGCACAGGACGGAGGCCAGGGGCAGAGGCCACCCAGGCACAGGACGGAGGCCAGGGGCAGAGGCCACCCAGGCAGAGGCTATTTTAATTCCTCACTCAATACTCAGAACTAACCCTGGGCTGTGTTGACCCTCGTCAGCCGAGAGCCACTGATGCCAGTGGGTGCGTTCCAGGTTCAGAGCACTGAGACACTGCAGAGTTGCCATCCCAGCCACACCTGCAGGGTCTGTGGGGAGACGCCGCGTGCTCCCCCAGGTCAGCGCACGGCTTTCTCAGGGACAGGCCTTGAGGGTCTTGCCTGTTTCTGCTTTTCTACCCGCATCATCCTGTGAGGCTTTTGATGACTCTGGGCTATCGCCAAACCTCAGCAAAAGGCCACTTTCAGTACTGAAGACACTGGTGCAAAAGCACCTTTTGAAGACGTGATGGTTGGAGACACTGGTGGTGACAGTTGCACTTTCCTGCCTGTACATGTGGACTTGTCTTTCGTGGGCTGCCCTAGGGAAGCACCGTTCAAGGCGAGTGTCCCTGAGGCGTGGGGGCCGTTTCCCCTGCAGCTCCTGGTCTCCTTCCTCTGACCCAGGGCTCCCCCGATGATATAGGGCCGAATCTGAGGGGGACATGTGGCCTCTGTGCTGCTGAGCTCAAGGTGATGCCCATGGTGGTCTGTGGACACCTGCCGTGAGACGAGGTGCACAGCGTGCTGAAGCCCGAGGCCGTGTGAGCTGCGCCACGTGCGTGTCCAGATCCAGGACAGGACCGGCCGCCGTGAAGCCCGTGGGCCCTTCATCTCTCGCACACTGAGCCTCTGTCCCTTCTCCGGGACATGTCCCCGCCTAAGATGGCCACTCGCTGTGCCTCAAGCTCCTTCTGTGAAGACCATGCGGGTCTCCACGATGAGAGTGGACGAGTGTGGGGCGGAGCGAGCAGGGCCATGGATTCCCCCACGTGCTGCCCGGGCTCAGCTGTGAGCTGGTCCAGGTGTGGCCTCAGGATCAGTGTTCCCATCTGTCGTCGCTGCCGAGATGTTTACAGATCAAAGCCCCAACCAGGCACAGTGGGTCACACCTGCGATCCAAGCACACTGGGAGGCCAAGGTGGGAGGATCGTGTGAGCTAGGGGTTGGAGACCACCTGGGCAGCGTGGCCAGACCCCATCCCTGCAGAACTTTTAGAAATTAGCCAGGTGTGGTGGTGCACAGCTGTGGTCCCAGCTGCTTGAGAGGTTGACATGGGAGGATCACGTGAGCCCCAGAGTCCCACACCAGCTGGGGCAATGTGGTAAAGTCTCATCTCTACAAAAAATACAAACAGTGGCCAGGCATGTTGGCACCCAGGGGCTGCTCAGGAAGCTGAGGAGGGAGGAGTGCAAGAACCTAGGAGATGAAGGCCTCAGGGAGCTGTGATCAAACCACGGCACTGCAGCCAGCGCCAGAATGACCGAGACCCTGCCTCCAAAACACAGCAAAACCCCAACCTCACTCTCCCCCCACAGCCTCACTCTCCCGTCTTAGCAACCTGACTTCCCCCCACAACCTGACTTCCCCCCACAACCTGACTCCCCCCCACAACCTGACTCCCTCCCCCACAGCCTCACTCTCCCCCTCCACAACCTCATTCCCTCCTCCCCTGCCACCTCACTCTTCCCCCTCCTGAAAACTCACTCCCCCTCCACCCTCCCCGCCATCCTCCCTCCTTCCCCATCCTCCAATGCAGGTATCTTTCCTAAGAGGCTGTTTTCTTACATGGCCTCAGTGCAACTTTCACACCTAACAAAATGGCTAATTTTCTGGTAAGATGAAGATTTAGTTGAGAGTCACATTTTAGGAAGGCAGGTTTGGGGCTGGGCAGAGTGGCTCACAGAATTCTAGCAGTTAGGGAGGCTGAGGCAGGAGGATCACTGGGGCCCAGGAGTTGGAGACCAGCCTGGGCAACATGGCGAGACCCTCCCCCCGTCTCTATAAAATTTAAAAGTTAGCCACCATGGTGGCATGCACCTGTGGTCCCAGCTACTCAAGAGGCTGAGGAAGGAGGATTGCTTGAACCTGGGAGGTCGAGGCTAAAGTGAGCTGAGATGATTCCACTGCACACAAGCCTGGGGGACAGAACAAGACCCTGATTGTAAAAATAAAGCTAAGAAGGCAGGCTGGGCACAGTGGTTCACACCTGTAATCCCAGCACTTTGGGAGGCCAAGGCGGTCAGGAGTTGAGACCAGCCTGGACAACATGGCGAAACCCCATGTCTACTAAAAATACAAAAATTAGCCAGGCGTGGTGGCGGGTGCCTGTAGTCCCAGCTACTCAGGAGGCTGAGGCAGGAGAAGCATTTGAACCTGGGAGGTTGCAGCAAGCTGAGATCTCACCACTGCACTCCAGCCCGGGTGACAGAGTGAGTCTCAAAAAAAAAGGCGAGTTTCCCATCCCACAGGAGTGGTGGTCTCCAGCCACCCCCTTTTCGGGCTCCTGATCCACGGGATACCTGTGGCGGTGGTGGGGGGAGGGGCTCAGGTGGGGATCACACCCCTGCAGCCTGGCAGGTGGGGTGGGGGGTGTTGGCTTCCAAGCTGCTGGGGAGCTTTTGACCTCCTGCTGTGACACACTTCCCATGGTGCCGTCAGAGGAGGAGTCCGCCTGGTCGGTGCCAACTCACCCCAAGTGCCCGCCTCGGCCTGCAACAGGCAGAGGAAGAATTCCGTGTTTCTGTAGCAGAGGTACATGAGGGAGCAGAGCTTAACCAGACCCACCCTGGTCACTCTTCTCAGGGCCCATTCATTTTATCTTCCTTAAAAGGAGCTTTAAGATTTTTATTTTTTCAATTCTGTTAATTTTGTTGGAACAGAAATTTCATAATTTGGGGGCATATATTTCCCATAGAACAAAGAAGGCCCTGGAAAAACCGTGGGTGGTGATTTAATGATCCCCGTGAGTGCCTGAATGGGAGTTTGGCACAGATAAGACCGTGGACCCGATCCCTGGAAACACACGCCCGCCTCCGTCACGAGGTGGGGGAAGGACACCCTGTTGGAATCTCCCAGGCACGTGGTCCCGTACCCAGAGTTTCCACACGGAACCCGGAGTTTCCACGTGGCGTTTGCATCTGTGTGACATTCAGGCTAAATAAGGAAGCAGGCAGTTAAGGTAGGAAAATTATTCTGTCCTAATGGCTGACGTCTGAGCAGCAGTCCTGCTCCTCAGCGCCAGCTGCGTCCAGACGAGGGTCAGGTTTTTTGAAAACCGTGACTTGTTGTCACGCCGTCCCTCTACTGTCCCGTTCTCTCTTTCCAAAAATAGCAGGCCCTGTGGCGCTGGCTTATTGTGATTAAAAAGATAAAAATAAGCGAAGGCTGAAGTAGGTCCCGGACTTGAGAACTTGCTTTTTAATGAAACCTGAGAAAGTGTCACTTTCCACTGCTTTACAGAGCATTTTGGAAAACATCAGAACCGTAAGGAAGGGTTCTGGGGACGCTGTGACTCTGCGTTTGGGGAACGGCTTCGGGGTGGTAGAATCGCCCTTGTTCTTGCCCCGTTTCTCAGCCGAGTGCCGGGCACCGGGCAGCATCGGGCAGTTCAGGGTGGACCGAGGTGGACGCTGCACGCAGGTCGTGGAAATCCAGATGTTTGCTTTGAAGGAGGAAATACTTATGGTGGACTTCGTAAGAGGCTGCTGCTTCTCAAGAGATTGAAAACCCCGCCTGAGAGGCGGCCTCTTGGGTTTCCGTGGCGCACACAGCAAAGCCACCTCTTTGCATCAGACACACGATACGTACAGTGGAACCAAAGTGTTTTCTTCTTCGCTTCCTATTTTCTGATCTCTAATTTGTGACCATAACCATATTGTGATGTACTTAGCTCACATCTGCTGTAATACCTGAAATGAGAGCCATATAAGTCTAAATGTGTGTGTCGGTGGAAAAATTGAAAGCTGTGTATTCAGCGATTCATTGAAACCATAAAACAATCAGTGAGTACATCTATCACACCCTTTGCAGTGAAAGTTACGGCCATGAAAATACATACGTTGATTAAGGTTTTCAACCACCGTCAAACGGCTTCCTTGCTGAAGAATTGCTGGATGTTGTCAAAGCCAGGTACAGCACACATCACCGGGAGGCCGCTTGGAGGCTAGTTATTTAAAAATAGGATTTGGCCTGAGACATTTCTGGTTCTATCTGTGTCTTCCCAAATTATTACCCTCTTAGGTGACAAGACTAACTTTAGCTAAAGGTGTATTTTCTGGGAAGGTGAGCAAATACATTTTATAATTATCATTTAGTTATAGGAATGGAAAAGAATGTCTTTCCTGTTTTGTTTTGCTCTTTTTGAAAAGTTATTTTTGATGACTTGTCCTCTGTGGAGAACACACACTTTTCCATCCCTCGGAGGAAAGTGGAGTCAGCTGGGGCAGCCGCGTTCCTGTGGCGGGTTTAATTGTGCCGCGTCCGGTGGGATGGGGGCCTTAGGAGGGAGCCTGCCGGACGGCAGACGGGGCAGACGGGGCTGCTGCTGCAGGAAGAGGTGGTAGGAACGTGACCCCGCGGGCCTGGGTGGCATCATGGCGGCCTGTGGTTTCCTGCATTGCTTTAGTGTAAAGGAAAATGAAAACTCTGAAGAAATCGTTCCTTCAGGAGGGAGCGTCCTGCAGGATGGTCTGAGGTCTGATCATTCCAAGGCCTGCGCCCTTGCCAAACCATCCAGTTTGCTCCGCGGTCATACATAAATACTGTTAGACCAAAATTCACAGCACAATGGGTTTCTTTATTGGAACTAATGTGACCATTGAGAAAGACGGAAGATACTTTTAAATGTGTTTTGTGCAATTAAGTTTGTCGGTACCTATATGAACAAATATGCTTTTTAAAAATTGACACAGAAACCTTTTATGCAAGGTAGGGTCTTCATCTGTGCTACCTAAGCCTTTAAAATTGCAGGGATTAAACAGCGTATTTGGGTCAGCATTGCTGAACCACATCGCGCATTCTTTAACCCCAAGTCCAGTCCCTAAAAGCAATTCTAGCGCTGCCTCTCCCGGCTCTTCACCGCCCATGTCCCGAGGGCGTCGTTGTCTGTGCCAGGCCCTGGTGCTCAGTGACTCTGTGGCTGGCATGGTCACCACCACTCCCAGATGGGCCCTGACGGGGACAGGGATGACTGCAGGGGGCTGGCCTGCGGCTGGCGAGGCAGAGGCAGCTCACTGGCATGCAGAGGGCCAGGCAGAGGCAGCTCTGCAGCGTGCGGGGGGCCAGGCAGAGGCAGCTCTGCGGCGCCCCAACAGCTTATCCCATCGCTGTCCCGGTTGACACCTATGCAGGCCGCAGTGCCAACGACAGGCAGGCTTGACTCTTTGAGACAGGAAGGGAAGCACAATGATCATGGCCACATGAACCCCAGAGCCCTGAAGGAGGGGTGGGCGCACAGTAGGACGTCGAAGCTGAGCATGGCAGTGTAAAGGGCGGTGGAGCCCATGAACCCGTCTTGTTTCATGCCGCCTGCCTCTGTTCTGATGGACAGTAACTCAGGGTTCACCAGGAAGTGCCTGGCACCCCCGTCTCGCACGTGAAAGAGGCGGATCACACCCGAGAGGGTGTCTTTGACGAGAGTTTCACCTCATTGTTCTGCCATATAGAAAATGGACCTAGAAAAGTCTCAAGTCCCGCAGAGAGCCACCGCTGCATGCCCAGGGTGTGGCCAACAGCAAGGCCCTCCTGCTCCTGCCACTCACGCGGTGTGAGGACGGGTCGACCTGATCGCCTAGTCCTGTCTTCAAAACGAGACGGAGGGGGGCACCCAGCCCCAAGGAGAGCCATGCTGGGTGGTCTGGAGGGGTGTTAGGAGCCCTGGCACCCACTGCCCTCAGCGGGCAACCAGAGATTCTGTAATGGGGGCCGGTGCCCGCGATGCAGGCAGGCGGCATGCTATCCCCAACTCGGGCTCCGCTCCAGGAGGAAGCTGTTTCTCCGTGTGAGATGCCTGAAGAGTCTGCCCATTCAAAGCGGAACAGGGTCCCAGTCAAACCTCTCCCCACAGATTAGCCCTCAGGACTCGCACAGAGCCCTGCAGCACGGGGCAGAAGGTAGGCACGGCCGCTTCCAGGGGCCCCTGCTGATAGACCCTGTCCTACCAGGTGTTCAGGTGCCAAGACTTCGTCTCAGGTCATCCAGAGAAAGGTCTCCGAGCCTCTGGCAGCTGCTGGGTTGCTGAGCCGTGGTGTGAACAAGGCAGCAGGCAAGTGGGAGAATTTTCATCCGAGAAAAGTTGCAAAATCCTCAGGAATTGCAGGCTTGCAGGTTGTTTCGTTACCACCTCAAAAAGCCTCACGAGACTTGGGCTGTCCTGGAAACAGGAGCTCTGGCTTTGTTTAGTTTTCCTTTTCTGAGACAGGCCCTTGCTTTGTAGCCCAGGCTGGAATGCAGTGGCAAAATCTCAGCTCACGGCCGCCTGGACCTCCTGGGCTCAAGCCATCCTCCCACCTCAGCCTCCCACATAGCTGGGACCACAGGTGTGCACCTCCATGTCTGGCTAATTTTTCCGTGTTTGTAGAAATGGGGTCTCACTACACTGCCCAGGCTGGTCTGGTGTGAGCCACCACACCTGGTGTTAGGTCAGTTTTTAAAAGAACGGCTAGATTTCTTTTTTTTTGAGATGGAGTCTGGCTCTGTTGCCCAGGTTGGAGTGCAATGGCACAATCTTGGCTCACTGCAACCTCTGCCTCCTGGGTTCAAGTGATTCTCCTGCCTCAGCCTCCCATGTAGCTCGGATTACAGGCATGCGCCACCACACTCAGCTAATTTTTGTGTTTTTGGTAGAGCTGGGTTTCACCATGTTGGCCAGGCTGGTCTCGAACTCAGGATCTCCGGTGATCCACCTGCCTTGGCCTCCCAAAGTACTGGGATGACAGGCATGAGCCACCGCGCCCAGCCAGCTAGATTATTTTAATGTTGTTTCTGCCATTTTTCAGGAATTGCTTTTCCTCCTGGGGCTTGTGTATTTGTGTTTTTACTCTCATCACAGAATGCGTGAGGGGCACGCTGCATTTAGGGTCCTGGATCTCCATCTGTGAAGGATTCCCTCCTAGAGTCTGCCCTCCTGCAGTTTAAAGTGGGATGATTTTCACTTCATTCTGAGGCCCTGTTACTCACGGCCGAGCACAGATGCACGTGCTGTGGCTCCTTTACCGGAGTCGGAAGTGGGGCCATTGGTGATGAAGTCCTGGGACAGGCGAGATAAGCGGTGCGGGTAGAGCTCTGTTGTCAGGACAGTGAGGATGGAGGGCACACACCAGGAGGGGGGCGTTTCCACAGTCGGCAGGGGTGCCGCTGTGAAGTCAGATCTAAAACGGAACCAAAACTGGGAGAGTGAGGGTCTGCAGTGAGAAGCGGGCGAGAGCCGGTTAGGCGAGAGCCTCCTTGAAGCTCCTCCAGGCCCTTCACGGAGTGAATGCCCCGCTGCCCTGCTGGGAGGTCCGGATGACATTTCCGAGCTGCAGAGCCCCAGGCCTTGGTGGTGCTGCTGCCTCTGCGGACAGCTCCGAAGGCCACTCGGCTCGGCTGGGTGTTGACTTTGGAGGAGGGGAGATGCTGGTGCCAGTCAGGGGCTCTCTCGGTGCCGGGAAAGGCGAGCAGCAGCTCCCACGGCGCCTCTGGCCACCTGCCTCCCCCACCCACCCCCACCTGAAAAACAACGTTTAAGGCACCTGTAGGCCAGTACTGGAGAAGTGACCCCCCAAGAATAGTACAGCCAAGCGGCAGAAGACTGTGTCTGTGTCTGTCTGTGGGGGGAGGAGGAGGTGCCACTGCTGGTGTGTGTGTGGGGGGGGAGGGTGGGTG
>CAUYLG010044242.1:0-53153 GCA_963573385.1 Cacajao melanocephalus | reverse complement strand
CACCATACCCAGCCAAATACTCAGAATTTAAAAGTAAAACTGCTATTTGTAAAGACTGCATTTGAAGAAGGGAGAAGCATCCTCTCCAATCAGACTCTGAGGACCAACACACACCAACTTCTGAACACATGAGGATTCCAGGCTTTTGCTCATAGCGAAGCTCAGCATGAGACCCCTGCAAGCATTCCCTGCAGTCAGCTGTCGAGAGGGGCCTCGTGACACTGGTGCTGGACAGAAGGTGATCTGCGATACTCAGCAGGTAAGAGGGAGCCACACTGTCATTAGCACATTTTTAAAGGGCCACTTGAAAGGCTTTCTGAAAGCTATAATATTTGTCTAGTAACATCTTTGAGGTCGATAAGGATTTCATAGTGTTTATTTGGGGAACAAAGCATTCATACCCTTTTTGTTGAGACTTGCTTTGTCTCCTACTGACGTGAAGCGCTGCCTCATTCAGGGCGGTATGTGTGCCAATTTCCCCATCAAAGGATGCCTACGCCTAGAAGGTGAGAAGCAGATGCAGTCCCAGGTTCCCTGCGTGTGATGCTGACCCAGTTGCTTTGGCCAGGTGTGCTGGACGCACCCTCGCTTCCCTCCGTGGGGCCTTAGTGTGGGAGCCCTGGCGCAGCCCTCGCACAAGGAGAAACGCTTGCTGCCTCAGACTCCGCCCTCTGCTGCGAGGCCCTCCTGCCTCAGGGTCCCCCATCCCTTTTGGGTTGGATTGTTAGAACTTTTCCCAGGAGAGCTCTTGGAGCGCTGTGGTCCCTGTCCGGTCCTCGCACAGGTGGCGTGGTGGCTTGGGCAGGTCGGATGGGGCCACTTGCTGGCTTCATCCGCTGGCTCGTGTACACCAGGGGAAGCCGCTTCGCTCCTCTGCTCCTTCTCACTGGATGGGCACGATGTCCGCACACCCGATAGCCGCACACCCGATGGCCACACACCCTCAATGTGTTTGTTGTGTGGGTTAAATGTGGTAATGTGTGTGGGGCTTTAGGCCGGTGACTGCCACATAGCAAGACCTCAGTAATCGCTTGGTATAAATGTGCTTCATTAATTTGGAATATTCATTTCCCTCCCCAGTTGTAGTACTTTTGCAGTAACAATGTGCCACCACTCCTCACAGTGGCTTTATCTAAGTGTTGGCCGTGAAGAGTGCCCATTGCTGGCACTTGAGTAAACATCAGAGGCTCCAGCCCCAGAACCTGCAGAATGGGTGTCAGTGGCCTAGAAAACCAACCACCCAGGGGACAATATAGGTGGATTTTCTAGGTCCTAGCAATCAGATAGCTGTGGGTGATAGTGAGTACGGCGTGTTTAGCAATATTCCCAAAGCAGGAGTCAAAAGTAGGCTAGCTCTATGTAATTGCAAAACCGACTGAAGTGCTCCCAGTGGCTTTTAGTTCTTCCATTGTTTCCTATAAAACACTGCATCGCCAGACTTGGGATGCAGAGATATACTGAGTGGAGAGACCTGAACGTCACCAGCTCTGAATCCAAAAGTGGTGCAGCAGACTTTGATCTGAATGCGAACTTTTAAGAATACCTCAACTTACTTTACAGATATTTTTTTCCTTTTACCTATGTAAAAGAGTAAAAATAAGAAACCACATTACCCAAATAAGCCCAAACAGCTATTTAAATAAGTATAAAATAAAAATTGTCATGGGTGCCTCATGTCCTAGCATAATTGGCAATATCTTTTTAAATAAATAATATGCAAAACAATATAATGCATTTGTAAGTGTCTTATAGAAAGAATTTGGGCTGATAAGCCAATATTTCTTTGTGACAGTTTTTTAGCGTCAGCTTGGCCGGGCTATGGGGCATAGTCATTTGGTTAAACACTGGTCTGGATGTTGCAGTTGGAGGTATGTCATAGATGTGATTAACATTCACAATCAGTGGACTATAAAGAAATAAAACAGATTGCCTTCCATAATGTGGGGTGGGGGGACCTCATCCAGTCAGTTGAAGGCCTTAGGAACAGAACTTAGGGTTTCTTGAAGGAGGAGGGATTCAACTCTTACCTGAATTTCCAGCCTACTGGCTTACTCTATGGATCTTGACTTATAAGTCCTTAACAACTGCTTGAGCCAATTCCTTAAAACACTTATGTTTCTCTAGAAACCCCTAATATAATCTTTTAAAATAGGTTGGTTAGAATTGATCAGTGTGACCCGTGTAAAACAAAGTTATATTTAGAGATAACTTGCCTTTCTTAATGCAGACTATTTTTTGCACCAGCTTTCTAGGTGGCTGGTTGCCGCCTACCTAGTGATTGTCGCTGTAAACTCAACTTTTTCCCCGTGCTCATGTGATTGGCTTCTGCAGACCCATGTGCAGGATCTTATATCCATCCCGAGTCATTTCCTTTTCACAGAATTTGGTCGATTACTTTGGCCATCATTCACTACTCAGGAGGACATCCTCTGATGCCACCTTCCTGTCTGTGGCAATGGTGGTACCTGGAAGGACCCAGGTCTGTGTCCCTGAAGGTTCAGGTGAGGTGGTGCCACTGATGTCCTCACTGCCAGGTGTGGAGCAGTCACCTCGGTTCCTTGCAGTGCAGCCCAGGGTCTCTGGAGTTAGTGGCTGTGGGCTCCGGCCACGCAGGAGCAGTGGCAAATGAGCAGTGTTAATAGTTCTCCCAGCACAATCCATCATCCCTCAACAATGCATTTCTGGCAGTTAATTAGAAGTCACACAGTGGAATAACGAACACCGTGTTTAGAATTACAATTTATTGCTAAACAACAGATCAGACAGCCCGTTGCTGCCCGTGACCCTGGATGTCTTGAGCATCTGCTCCCAGTGCCTGCTGAACCCTCTTTAGCAACTCACCTGCACTGAGTCTGGATGCTTAATCGCTTCTGAGGCTGGGATGCTACCTGGGCAGGGGCAGGAGCTAAAGGAAGCAGGAAGCGGACTCAGCACCTGGAGAAGGGAAACTGCTGGTGCTTACGGCGGCAGCAAACCGGTGTCTTTCCCTGGTATCCACTGCTCCAACAGGAAGGGTCCTGCCATGTTCTTGTCTGGGGGCACACCAGCTTCCTTGTGTTTACTCACACAATGGCATATCCTCAGGACCTCTCTGGACCCCGAGGTGGTTCCTGGGGAGACTCCAAGATTAGAATCCAGCTCCACAGCATTGGTTTGTCCTGGCTCCTACTCGCTGTGGGAAATTCAGCTTCCTTGTCTATAAAAGGGGCATAAATTGCTGTCTATTTCTTTGATTGCTAGAAGGGGTAAATAATGTAATCATGTAAAGTCCTTGAATAATTACATAAAGCATCCTGTCTTACACACAGTAAGTTATCAGTATTTGGTCTCTCTCTCTCTCTCTCTCTCTCTCTGTGTGTGTGTGTGAGAGACAGAGAGAGAGGCAGAGGGACAGAGAGAGAGAGGGAGAGAAGAGTGAGAGAGAGAGAGAGAGAGGGAGTTCACTTTTGTGGTCACTCACTTTTATCTGCAGTTTTCCCACCACAGGCGGGAGCTACATAAGTGGGGGACAAGGCACCTTCCTTTTATGCCTTGGGGTTGGGTAGGACATCTTTCCAGATCCCATTCTACTTGATAGAGCTCTTTGCTGGTCTAAGGACAGTATATCTCTAAATCAGTTTAAGAATAGGTGAGAGAAAGCCAGAGTTTATTTTATTCTAACCATTAAGGCTTGGGAGCAGGATTGCAGGGAGGGCTGTGTGTGCTGATAAATGCTTATAACCTGGCAGGGATGACAAGCCTTGGTGTAGAGACGCTGGTTTCAGCGGTGTAAATACTCTCATTACAGCTGACGTTGAGATCTTGGAGTTGGGATGGGCAGGAGTGGCCCTTCTGAGTGAGTCTGACTCTGCTCCTGACACACCTGGGGAGGGTGGATGCAGAGTAAGTGGGATCTGGGTTTCTTGGCTGGCTGAGTATCCCCTATGTGAGTATCCCCTGTGAGCTTCCTCCTGCCCCACTCCAGGCTGAGCACCACTGGAAGCTAAGGATGGCTCCTCCTGCAGTGGCTGCCTAAGGCCCCTGCACAGATCTGCTTCCTGGACCCATGCTGCAGCCCCGGAGTCTCAGAGCCTGCCTGGCTTAGCCTGCACAAGATCCCCTGCCGGATGGCATTTTACCCACCTTTGTCACTGCATTCCCCACCTCCCACCCTCTTCTAGCCTGCAGCCTGGTGTGGTGTAGGCGTTTTGTGAATGCCTGTTCAGTGCAAACGTTATCAATCACGAGGCACACGTGGGCACAGGCAAGGAGAATTAAAGGCCCTTGGAAGCTTCCCTTTGCCTGAGTCGCGGAGCAGTCTGTGAGGGCCTTTGTCTATCAGCATTTGTGGGGTTCTCACTCAGTGGCTGTGTTTGTTCCTCTCTGTGTCTAATAGCAATGTGCAACTCAGCACCTCTCTGCTCACACGCACGCTGAGTGTGGAGTGGTTCTGCCAGACTCACCGCACTCCCTGTCTGTGGAGGGATGGATTCACGGGCCCTTCCCAGTTCACCAGACCAGGGCCTGACCCAGAGAAGCCTGCTGAGCGGACAGGGCTCCGTTCCCGGCTCTTGGCTCTGCCAGGCAGGAAGAAGACACACTTGAATGATTCACAGTTGCAATGCCTTGCTATGACTTTATGAATAAATTGGGTGCTTTGCGGAGAGATCACTGCATCTCCGATGCAAATCCCCACAAGACAATAAATATAGATTCCTTTGTTGTAATCACAGAGGCATCTTGATCTGCCTGCGGTGATTAAAGTGTAACCAAACTGCCATTTAATTTTCATTCCAGGCCATTTCAAATTGTGTTGTGTTAAGCTATCCCGATGCAGAAATACTCCCTGCAGCTCCGGCCCTATGTGAGACCCCATGCTGAAGCCTGTGGCTTCTGCTGAGGAATAAGCTTAGATTTGGTGCGTGGGTTTTATGTGAACGTCCACAAACCTTCTCCTGTCGTTGCCTCTCTCCACAGAGGCTATTTTTGGTCTACAGTTTGGAAGCCTTCTCCATCCACCTATCTGTGGATGAGGAAGCTTAAACAGCAGTTCAGAGCAGTCCTTCCCTCACCAGGTCCGCTGAATGCCTGCTCAGGAACTGTTTTCAGGAAAGTCCCATGGCTTTGGCCCCAGTGGCTGCTCCTAGGAACAGGGATCTTTCTGGGGCAGCCGCGCGTCTGCAGAGACCGCATCAGGGCCACGGGTCTTATCCATGCCAGAGGGAGAAAGGCAGATGCCTCTGGGCAGCAGGAAACTTTAGGCTTGAGCTAGGAGGGATGCAGAAAGAAAGCAGGGGAAGAGGCTACGGGAGCAGCTGGTGAGGTTGAGCCCATGACCTCTTCTAGCAAATTGGTGGGGCTGGCCTGTGAGCGCTGCTGTAGCTGCAGTGGCAGCCAAGCAGATTAATCTGATTTCCTAGCAGTGATGCATCCAAAGTCACGAGGCCCCAGCTGCCCGGCGGCTTTCTGGCCAGCACTGTGCTGGGTGTGTTGGGAAGGGGGCCCCAATTAACTCGTGTCTACAGGTTGACTCAACACAGTTGTGGGGCCCCAGGAACATCTTTCACCCTGTTGGCAGTGGGAGGAGAAGGAAACGTGGCTGTGGTCCAGGAGGTGGGGGAGTGCAATGGACTGGGAGGTGGCGGGGGGCTGGGGTGCTCTGGGCTGTTACAAACTTCTGTTTGTCCGTTCAGAAGAAAGAGGTTGCTTTTGACTATGCAAGGTCCTTACCTGTCTGTGATCCTACTATTTTCATCATGGGCCCTGAGGCTTCCAAGATAGGGAGCAAGGAAAGAGGGTGTGTAATAAACAGGGAAGCACATCTGCTGAAGTTGCTGTGTGGTTTAGTGGAGAAACTGTCACTGCTGCTGCTGCTGCTGTGTGTGTGTGTGTGTGTGTGTGTGTGTGTATGTGTGAGCATGCACACAACTAAGTGTGAGCTCTCTAATGGAAAGCGCAGGGAGAAGAGCTTGGCTGCCCAGGTCCAGGATACTGGGAGGTTCCCATTCTGGAGTTGCCCCCAGGACTGAAGGGAGGTCTTAACTCTGGTCATCTTATTCATGCAGCTGCAATGCCTCCCCAGTTTCTGACTGCCTTCTTTGAGCAATCACCAGCAAGGCATGGGAGCTCACTTATAGCAAGACCAGGCTACCTGGGAAAGCTGGGGAATGGCCCTGGACCTCGGATCACCAGGATTCAATGACAGGGAGGCAGCTGCCCAGGCTGCGGAGCTGAGGTCAGCGTGGCAAGGAGAGCAGGTCCAAGGCTGGCTTCCTACCAGCTGGGCACTCCTGAGCGATTGTATCTTCTAGCCTCTCTGCACAGCACCAGCTCAGGGAAGGGCACACAGAGCTGCTCAGCATGTGCTGGTTGAGTGCACAGAGATCCAAATCACAGGTCAGGTATATGACATGTTGGAGCCTAAATGCATGTTCCTCCCTATTTTGGTGCACAGCCTTGCTGTGTACCTGGTCAGAGGGCGTCCTTTTACCCCTCTCCCTCCATGCCCAGTAGATTTCCGATGCCTACCGATTTGACATCCTGAATGTTCCACAAATCCCTCACTGCTCCCATCCCTAGCACTGTCACTCTGGCTCCAGCCACAACCATTCCTTGCCCGTTTGTCATAGCAGCCTTCTAACAGATGTCTGCCGTCCTCCCACCCCTTCTCTGTGCTGCATTTTCGACACCTTTAAGTTTACGCATCTGCTCTTGTCATCCATCCCTCGAGCTCCCTTCATGGCTTCATACTGTCCACAGGAAGAAGCCCAAGGAAAACCTCTAGGCTTTTCATGACCTGATCGCCACCATCATTCCCCCTCCCCACCGCCCAGGCCTCCAGCCAAGTTAAACTCCTTGCAGTGCCTGGAAGTGCTGCCCTCTCTTTGCTGCATGGACATTTGCGTCTCCTGCTCCCTCCACCTATCATTACTCTAACCTCTCGCCTTGGCTAACTCCTCGCCTTTCAAGCCTCCTTTAGCCATCGGCTTCCCCTGACAATCGCACTGTGTCCCTTCTGGGTGCTCCTGAAGACTGTGCATCTCCCTTCCAGCCCTTGCACATACTTCGTGAACACCCCGCCTGCTCGCCGCCTCTTCCACTAGCCTGTGTGCGTCCTGAAGGCAAGAACCGCACTGGTTCTGCCAGAGACATTTGAACCAGAGCAACTCTATCTGGAGTAGGCCTTGGTGAAATAAGGCGGAGACCTGCTGGGCTGCATTCCTGTAGGTTACGCATTCTAAGTCACAGGATGAGATTGGAAGTCGGCACAAGATACAGGTCACAGAGCCCCTGCTGGTAAGACAGGTTGCAGTAAAGAAGCTGACCAAAACCCACCAAAATCAGGATGGCGATGAGAGTGATCTCTGGTCGTCCTCACTGCTACACTCCTGCCAGCACTGTGACAGCTTACCAATGCCATGGCAATGTCAGGACGTTAGCCTACACGGTCTAACAAGGTGGGGAACACTCAGTTCTAGGAATTGCTCACCCCTTTTCAGAAAACTTATGAATAATCTACCCCTTGTTTAGCGTATAATCAAGAAATAACCATAATAATGGGTAAAACTAGCAGTCCTTGGGGCTGTTCTCTCTAGGGAATAGCCATTCTTTATTACTTTACTATTTAAGTAAACTTGCTTTCACTTGACTCTATGGACTCACCGTGATTTCTTTCCTGCACGAGATCCAAGAACCCTCTCTTGGGGTCTGGATTGGGACTCCTTTCTGGCAACAGTTCTGGTGCCTCACGCAGTGCCAGAGCAGGCGCTTAAATGCTGCACTGTATTTTCTTGTTTCTAAGGAAATTCCACGCTGTAAGGCATCCCACCTACCTGCATTTTTTTTTTTTTTTTTTTTTCTGAGACAGAGTCTTGCTCCATCACCAGGCGCCAGGCTGGAGTGCAGTGGTGCAATCTCGGCTCACTGTAACCTCCGCCTCCCAGGTTCAAGCAATTCTCCTGCCTCAGCCTCCTGAGTAGCTGGGACTACACACGCGCGCCACCACGCCCAGCTAATTTTTGTATTTTTAGTAGAGACGGGGTTTCACCATGTTGACCAGGATGGTCTCCATCTCTTGAGCTAGTGGTCCACCCGCCTTGGCCTCCCAAAGTGCTGGGATTACAGGCGTGAACCACCACACCCGACTGTCTACCTGCATTTTAGGAGGAAATGCAGGTGCCCCATTCAATGTATGCCAAATTATTTTTTAATGGTAAGATCCTGCACATGTATTTAGGCCAATGCATGTTTTTCAGGAAGGGTTGGGATTAGTGGTTGGATCTGCCTTCTCTGAATTTGGGGTGGGTGCCTTTTCCCCAGGGGCTATAGCAGCAGTTCTGCAGAGCCTCAGATGGCCACTGCGTTCCTCTGGGCATGCTTTATAGGGACCCCTAGAGCACTTGAGGATTGCCAAAGTAATTTCAAGCATGCTGGAAAATGCCATGATTTCTTCTGTTTTTACTACTTGATTAAAATTAGTTTTTCATTTTTTACCTATATTGACTTATATACTGCTGGAAGTACAACAGAATCTCAAGAATGAGTATGATGCGTTTGACAGATGCTGTTACTCCTGAGTGATAGTCCCTCGACGCGAGACCTGTGCACCTTCTCCCTTCCAAGCCCCCTCTCCCACCCCCATGCTGTCTCCAGGGTCAGGAAGGGGTTCTGTGGTCTTTCTCAGAAAGGGAGGTACTGCAAGGTCTAGATTTCTAGTCTGATGCTCCATCAGCTTCCAAGGGTGAAGAAACAGCCTCATCCTGTGGCTTAATTCCATCTTCTCCCATGGGATTTCTTCCACCTTTGAGGAGCTCAAGCTCCCCTCCTTTGTGAGGGTACATGATTCCTCATTTGTCAATATCCACTTGGAGAGGCGAGAGGAGGCTTTGTCTTTCGAAGACAATGCTGGCAGGTGGGAGGAGTGGGGGTTCAGAGGCCCTTCTGTTAGTGCATGTGGGAAGGGGCAGCCTTCCCTGCAGTGTGAGAGGTTTCTATTCTTGTCTGTTACACATCTCATGTCTCTCCCACCATGATCATGAATGTAGCCTGTGCATAGCCTTCCCTCCTGTTCCTCTTCTACTCATCTCCAGCTGGCCGATTTTCGAGGTATTCTAGGACATGAAAAGGCCAGTGAATGGTAATGTCCAGGCATGCAATATGACCTAAGGGACAGAAAAATCACTCAAGGGAGAACCTGCTTGAAAAACAAACTAAAATTAAACCAAAAAACAAAGCCACTGCTTCACTGTGACCTAAAACTTGGCTTTAAATGGCTACCTTTCCTCTGAAGACCTTTCATAGGTGTGCTATCACACCATCCTTGCCTATGGCCTCTGTCACTGTGGTGTCACCACCCTTGCCTAAGGCCTCTGTCACTGTGGTGTCACCTTCCCTGTCTAAGGCCTCTGTCACTGTGGTGTCACCTTCCCCGTCTAAGGCCTCTGTCACTGTGGTGTCACCTTCCCTGCCTAAGGCCTCTGTCACTGTGGTGTCACCATCCTTGTCTAAGGCCTCTGTCACTGTGGTGTCACCATCCTTGCCTATGGCCTCTGTCACTGTGCTGTCACCATCCTTGCCTATGGGCCTCTGTCACTGTGGTGTCACCACCCTTGCCTAAGGCCTCTGTCACTGTGGTGTCACCACCCTTGCCTAAGGCCTCTGTCACTGTGGTGTCACCTTCCCTGTCTAAGCCCTCTGTCACTGTGGTGTCACCATCCCCATCTAAGGCCTCTGTCACTGTGGTGTCACCTTCCCTAAGGCCTCTGTCACTGTGGTGTCACCATCCCTGTCTAAGGCCTCTGTCACTGTGGTGTCACCTTCCCTAAGGCCTCTGTCACTGTGATGTCACCTTCCCTGTCTAAGGCCTCTGTCACTGTGGTGTCACCATCCCTGTCTAAGGCCTCTGTCACTGTGGTGTCACCATCCCTGTCTAAGCCCTCTGTCACTGTGGTGATTCTCTTTTTACAGACATGGATTAGGTAAGTTATGTTTATTTGTTTGTTTAGCTATGTATTCAATCATCTATCCAAGAAACATCCCCTAATATGTACCTATTATTGAGCTGAATTGTATGAAGGATGCTTCTAAGAGCATGTAATCTTGTGGTATTAGTATCAATAATATAATGGTTATTAATAAAATTATATTATATAATCAATATAATATTAAGAATATTACATTTTCATATTAACATAATAATATGAAAATTTTAAACATAAAAATGTAATACTAAAAATAGTATAGCATAAGAAGTGTTGAGGTGGAATTTGCTGTGGGAGCACACAAAAGGGAATGAAATCGGATAGGAACTGTGAGAACTGCTTATGGGGGTAGGACTGTAGTACTGGGTTTGGGACCCAGGGTTGCTCAGGGGTGAGCTTATGAGGCTAAAATGTTCTGCAGGAACTGCAAAGGCGCAGGTTTTGAAGTGCCAGGCTCAGCGTGTGTCATACTGGCTTGGGGGATGCTTGAAGGGAAGCCAGGGCATGACCCCCTAGGGCAGCATGGGAGAAACAGGACGCGAGGATGGGCTGGTTAGCCGGCAGCCCCTGGTCAGCTGGCGCTGGGCGAGCGTGGAAGCACGGAGTGTGTGCTTTTTTTCCTCTGACCACGGCTGCTTTGTTCTCTGAAAGCATCCTGTTTTATAAGCAGGGTCATGGAGGCATGGGGAAGCCAAGCAGCTCCCACTGTTGCCCTGGGCTTAGCAGCAGTGAGATGTGGCCTGCGGCGTCCCTGCTCTCCAGCCTGAGTGCCCAGCCTGTGTGGACATGCAGTGGTGGTGCAGGGTCAGTGCCCTCTCATGGCCCCTCACAGGAGGCTGCTTGCTGGGTGGTGCCAGCTCGGCCAAGCGTTCTCTGGGTCTCTGCTCAGGCTCTGCTTTCTCAGAGGGCTGGAGAAGGCGGATGACACAGAGAGCTTCCCTCCCACTCCAGGCCCTCCTCAGGGCCTGCCTGGGCAGGGAGGTGACAGCAGTCTCTGACAAATCCCACCCTTCTCTCACACGCAGTGGGCGGGGGTGAGGGAAGGGGTCCCTCCAGCCCTTACCTCTGAGCACTTGCCCTGCAGAACTGCTGCTATTATCTGTCAAGGCTGATTTCTCTGAGGTGACAGCTTTGACTGCAAGTCTCCTTCTTTAATTGAGTCTTTGTCACTCCATTGATGGTAATTTACACATCCAATAACTATTGTTAAAGTGGAATGGAGGTGTAGTGATGTTGGGTGGGACGAGGGAGCTGCTGAGGCTGAGACCTGGTGGGAGGAGCCGTCTCTGACACGGGGAGCCTTGGAAGCTGGGCTGCTGCAGGCTCAGGCTGGGGTGCTGCAAAGTGTGGTCCCTCGTTTGCCAAACATTTTCTGAGCTCAACCTCAGTGTAAGGAGGGCGAGGATAGAAGAATGCATAATAGATGGTCCTTGTTTTCAAGGACTTTCCAGTCTCATGAGAGAAAGAGGCATACACAAATAACTGGACTGGAGACTGCATAGGCGGTCAGTCACAGGCGCATCTGCACGCTGGGGTCTGGGAGCCAAACAGCCACTCGCAATTCAACTATATTCAATTTAATTGAACCATCTGTTCTGGGCACCTATTTCTGGGCAAGCCCAGTGGAGTGATGGGCTGGGGGTGGGGAGGAACAAAGGCACAAAGACTGACGCTGCTTTCCTCCGTGCTCTCTCTGTCTACGCAGCCCCCACTGCCCATTCTCACTTTCTCTCCCTGTCTTCCCTCCTGCCGTCTGTCTGTGGTGGGCCCTCTACTCCTGGCTCTGTGCTTGTCTCTGGGGCTGGAATGGTGAGCTAACATATTCTCTGCCCTCGTCCCTGTGGAATTTACTGAAGTGTGTGGGAGACACAACCATTCATCAAATAAGCACCCACGTATGTAATGGGGAGCTGTGCTCGGGAGGAACTCAGGGAGCTCTGAGCATGACCCATGGGACCCAGGCTCATCTGTGGGCCATGGTGGGGCTGGGCGTATGCCACAGAACCATGGAGCAACTGAAGGCCTCTTATTCCTTATTGTGGATATGTATGTTATATTTATACATTGGTATATATGTACTTTGTATATATTTATATAAATTAAATTGTAACTTACAGAATAAGACTTCTGGCCGTGAGAATGTATCTGTTCAAAAAGCTGAACAGCCATAGAAAATGGAAATTCACTCTCAAAGGTTTTACATATTCAAAGGAGTCCGGGAAAATATAGAATAAAAACATAGATGAATATTTGCATAATCTTTGGGTGGCTAAGGCCTTCCAAAAGCATGAAGGAAAAGATAGATCATTCTGATCGTATAAAATTGTAAAGCTTTAGAAAACCACAAGCAAAGGTCTTTCACCTTCTGCTTCACATGTGGCATGCTGGTGGTGATGCTAGGCTGGTGAGGGCCGTAAAGCTGTCCTGCAAGTTAGAATATGAGAGCCTCCCACATCGGCTGGCAGACAGCTGCCTGCCTGAGTCTCCCAAGGCTGTGGACCCTGCCACTGACTTCCCTGGGACCAGCTCAACCCTTCCCCACGTCCAGGAGTTTATAGATTAATGTCTGCTGTGGTTTGAATGTGTCCCCCAAGGTTCATGTTTCCAAAACTTAATCCCCAGTGCACACTTTTGAGGGGTGAGATCTTTAAGAGGTGATTAGGTCATGAGGACTCAGCCCTCATGAATGGATTAGTGCCATCATCTCAGGGGTGGGTTAGTTATCCTGGGAGTGAGTTACTATCTCAGGCATGGGATAGTTATCTTAGGAGTGAGTTACTTGTCTTGGGAGTGGGTTAGTTATCCTAAGAGTGAGTTACTTATCTCAGGAGTGGGTTAGTTATCCCAGGAGTGAGTTACTCTTCTCAGGAGTGTGTTAGTTATCTTAGGAGCAAGTTACTATCTCAGGAGTGGGTTAGTTATCTTGGGAGTGAGTTACTTTTCTTAGGAGTGGGTTAGCTAACCCAAAAGTGAGTTACTCATCTCAGGAGAGAGTTAATTATCCTGGGAGTGAGTTTACTCATCTTAGGAGAGGATTAGTTATCATGAGAGTGAGTTACTCATGTTGGGAGTGGGTTAGTTATTGTGGGAGTCAGTTACTCATCTTGGAAGTGGGTTAGTTATCATGGGAGTCAATTATTCATCTTGGGAGTGGGTCATCCTGGGAGTCAGTTATTCTTGTTGGGAGTGGGTTATTTATCATGGGAATGACTTACTCATGTTGGGAGTGGGTTAGTTATTGTAGGAGTCAGTTACTCATCTTGGGAGTGGGTTAGTTATCATGGGAGTCAGCTACTCACCTTGAGAGTGGGTTAGTTATCGTGGGAGTCACTTACTTATCTTGGGAGTGGGTTAGTTATCACAGCAGTGGGCTCCTGAAAGGATGAATTAAATCCACGTTCCCTCTCTCTTGCTCTCTTGCATTCTCTTGTCCTTCCACCCTCCACCATGAGATGAAACAGCAAGAGGGTGCCTGCTAGATGAGGTCCTCTCAACCTTGGACTTCCCATCCCCCAGAACTGTGAGAAGTGAGTCTCTGTTCTTTATCAGTGCCCCTGTCTGTGGTATTCCATTGCAGCAGCACAGAACAGACTCAGACAGTGACTTCAGGATGCTGTTCAGGTACTGCCGCTGACTTCCATCCTAATTGGTCGATGCCCATGCCACACAATTGTCAAAATATCTTGAATTTCACCCTATCCTTAACATAGTATTATTGAATGTTTACTATGTGCCAGGCACTGGCTTGTGGATGTTGGACTCACTAACACATACAACGCTCACAGCTCTAGGAAGGAGATATCATTACTATCATTACTATCCAAGGTTACAAATGAACAAACAGAGACATGGAGAGCTCAACTCTTTCCTGGGCTTATGTAGACTTAGAAAGGTGGTGAGAGGTTGAGCCTGGACAGTCCGACTTTGAGCTGATGTCCTACCACTGAACATCATTGTGTCTTTCAAATCAAGAAGAAAAGAACAAGAACGATACGAAAGAAAAATGGGTGAAGGGCTTGAACAGGTAATTTGCATACACAAACATACAAAAGAGATACAAATGTACAATTAGCCTATGCAAAGATGATCATCCTCACTAAAAATTAAAGACATGCAAACACCAACATGCAAAAACCAATCTTATGAAATAAGATATTTCATATTATCATATTGAAAAGAATTTTAACTAGACAAAGACCAGTGTTAGAGACGCTGTGAAGATCTGGATAATCTTAAGTGCCTTAGGGAGTGTTGTCATAACATTTCGGGGGCAGTTTGGTACTGCATATTAAATGTAAATGTGTTTACTCTCTGAATCAATCAGTTCAATTCCAGGTTTACCGTAAGTAGAAAATTACAATGGTATAAAGAGTTGCATATGCAAGGATGTTCATGAAAGTATCATTCATAATTGTAAAATAATGGGAACATTCAAAATGCCTATGAATAGTGAATTGGTAGAGCAAATTATTGGAGATCCTTACAATAAAACACTAACCCTTAAAGATAGTGATGAAAATGAAGACTTGAGTGCTATTTTTCATGAAACAAGATCATAAAACAGCGTGTATTGTGTCCTATAGTAGGATATATCCATGTCTATATGTGAAAGGGATTATTCTGAAAGGGGGGTCACTAAAAAGTAAGTGGTAAGTATCTTCAGGTCTGAGAGAGTTTTTTCTCTTTTTTGGGGGGATTTCACATTGTTTGAATTTTTATATGGAAAATACATCAGTTTTATAAAAATAGCAAATATATTTAGTTAAAAATAGACTACCTGTAAGATTTTGGTGGTGCCATCTCACTGAGTCTCCTGGAAGGCTTTGTGTTCCTTGAGAGCAGCTTTTTCACCTGCAGGTTAAAACTCATGACTGTTTATGGAATCAGTTTGGTAGGTTACAGACAGCATTAAGAGGCAAATCAAATGTATAAAATTGAGCGTTATTTTGTGAAATAATGATAATTTGATAAATACATCTGTGAGTCCCATTGTGAGGTAAAACGTTATGCTTTTCTGGGGCCAGAAGCCCTGGTTTGGAGATTGCTAAAGATGTCCTTCCGAGCAGCCCACTTCCCAGGGTCCACTGAGGAGCCCCTCCACACCCTCGAAGTAAAGGATATGAGGGGCTGCAGAGACGCTGGCTGTCTCCTCACGGCTTGTGGCATCCATACTGGCACTCACAGCTCGCTCTTTCTCCTTTCTCTTGTCCAGGGCACTGGATGAGCTGTGCGTGTTGAAACTGTTTCTCCCTGCAGCATCAGGTAAGACAGAAACACAGCTTTTCCTGCACACGAGCTTGCGGAGGGCTGCGCAGCTGGTGCCACAGAGCCGCACCCTGGTACGTTTGAGGAGAAGATGCAGGGCCGACTCGTGAGGTTCTGTGGAGGATTTTTTAGTGCTTCCTCTGGGCTAAATTTAACATTAGGTTGATAATGACCCAAAAGAAGGCTATGGACAGGAAGACCGTGTGTAGCAATAAGACTAATGATACTACTCATAAAACATTTTATAATTCAAATGCAATATGACTATTAGAAAAACCTTTATTAATTATGTTTTTATTTTCTGTATTTTATGATGCCCTGAGGACCCCGAGAGACTGCATCTCCCAGGGCTTGCTAAGTCCTAGCGATCACAAACAATTTACCTGCCAGCAGGTCTTTGATATGCAAACCCACCAGGCTGGAGCTCCTCTGATCAGGATCCTGCAGTCTGGGATGCTGTCTCCCTGCCCTCATCACCCCAGGGCCAGGTGCCGGGCAGCTAGAGACTGCCTGTGTAGCCAGAGCCCGCTGAAATCCTAAACTACCCAGGCCTAAGCCAGCCCAGCCGCTCACCTGCCTCCCCATTCCTTTTTGCCACTCCCAAGGATTTTGCCCAAGTTCTCCTGTCGTCCCTGTCCCTGACTGAGCCTGGTGGTTCTCCACGTGGCCCTGAGTGTTGGTGGCATGGAATACCCCTCCTCTTGGGAACCATAACAAACTATCTTTTCAAAGAGAATCGTCTCATGATCTTGTCGTGTCCTATTAAAACAGATCCCGGGTACATTTTAAAATAAGGGTCAGTCACCTCCAAGCTTTCAAAATTCCCAGATTATTCAAAAATATGAACAGCAGGCTCAAGTCACGGAGGATTTACATCCTCATTTTGCTAATAGTTTTAAGACCACAGAGAACTTATTCTGTGAGCAGAGGAGCCACCTGGAGGGTGGATAGCATTTAAAACACACCAGAATAAAGTCCTGGGATGGGATAGTCATGGCCTTGATATTTCCCATGGGAGTTAAGTCAAAGGTCTGGATTAAGATGCTTTTCTGGGCTGCATATTTGCGAGAGCCGTCATCCGTGGGCCTGAATGCAAGGCGGGGATCACCTCTGCCTGCGATGAGCTGGCAATGGAAGTGATGCCCTCCAGATAATCTTTTCTCACAGGCCTCTTGCTGCAGGTGCGCGGCCTCCTGACGTCCTTTCCTATCACAATGAGCACGTACCTGGAGCTGTGTTGTGTATGTGTTCACTCTTTCACGGAAAAGCTTCTCATCTTCCTTGCAAAAGGGTGGTGTGAAAGCTTTCAGGCCAGTTCACGCCAGGGAGAGTCTATGCTGGAAACATTCATGCTGCTAGAACAACTTGGCAACAAGAAATTGTCAGCTGATTTCCTAAGCTCTTGGGAGCTTACGAGGGGAGTCCAGGATCACTCCTTCTGGATTCGAGTACTACACCAATTCGCTTACAACAGAGAAAGGCTCTAGGAGAACATGAGTGACGCGCAGAAACATCACAGCAAACAAGGTCGTCAACGCATTCCCATGTCTGTGGGCTGATCCCAGTGGCCCGTAGTGGGATACTATGCGGCCATAAACAACGATGAGTTCGTGTCCTCTGTAGGGACATGGATGAACCTGGAAACCATCAGTCTCAGCAAACTGACACAAGAACAGAAAATCAAACACCACATGTTCTCACTCATTGGCGGGTGTTGAACAATGAGAACACATGGACACAGGGAGGGGAGCATCACACACTGGGGTCTGTGAGGGGGATCTAGGGGAGGGACAGCAGGGGGTGGGGAGTTAGGGAGGGATAACATGGGGAGAAATGTCAGATATAGGTGATGGTGCAGAAGGCAGCAAATCACACTGCCATGTGTGTACCTATGCAACAATCTTGCATATTCTTCACATGTACCCCAAAACCTAAAATGCAGTTAAAAAAAAAAAAGAAGGAGACGCTTAGTGGATTCCATAAGTACCCTGTGAAACTCCTCTGTTTCCAGGCTTGACTTGCTGGATCTGCTGGGGCAGAAGGGGTGGGTGGAGCAGGGCGGAGACAGAACTTGCCGTAAGACACCGTACATGCCTGTGCCTAACAATAGAACTTCCCTAGACCTTGATTTCCTGAATGTTCGGAGAAGCCATATTTCAATGATGTCCTAATGACAGGTGAAGTAGAGAGGTTGTAGGGGAAAACACATGTTGAGGATTGTCCCAGCAAAAAGCAACCCCTGACCTGCCCTCCCAATATCAGGCCTGCATTCTCTCTGCACCATAACTGCCCACAGTATGGGGGGCTTACCAAGTGCTTAGTTCCACACATGTGCCGCCTCTTCATCCCTTATGGTGACTGTCGGTTTTCTTATTACAGCGTTTGTGCGTGTAGCCTCACCCAGAGGGTGAAGAACTTGTCTGAAGTAAGCGCGGTGAGGGTCAGGGTATGGATTTGACCTGCTCTGTCCCACACTGAAGTTCACACTCCTCACCCAACCCACGTTGCCCCAGTGGCCCCACATCTAGCCAAAATTCACCACGTGTTCATTCCACACAGCCAGCAGGAGGGTCGAACTACAAGATTTATTACAGTTTGTTACCGTTCCCTTCTGGAAGCAATTTAGTTCCCAGCATATTTTCCGCTCTGCAGAGGCAGCCGTGACTGGCCACTTCATCTGCTCCTGGAGAAGGCTTGCACCAGCCGTTTTCAGGAAAGTCAAGCAGCTGTTGACTTCTGAGTCTGGGTGAATTTGTGTGAAGAGCATAAGGCACTGTTTCTTAACCAAAATGCTTCCTCTTACAGTGCAGATGGGGTGTGCTTCTCCGCAGGAGGCCCTGCGGCGTCCCCACCCCTCTGAGGAGTGCGGTGCGTCTGTGCGGAGGATTCTCAGCTCCTGCCCTTGGTCCTGTTTGGAGATGCTTGCCTTCCCCTTCATTATGCAGTCATGAGCCCTGGAATCACGGTGGCTCCAGATGGAGCCTGGATGCCAGAATGCAGCCTTAGCACGGGGCTGCCAGGCAGGAGTGAGTGAGGGGCTGCAGGGCCGGCAGCCGTGGAGGGGGCTGCCCGGGCAGTGCGGGCTTGGGTCTCAAGGCCTCGGTTTGAGTAACAGGCTTTGAGACCTTACTCACTTTCCCTGAGACGCAGATTCCTCATCTCAAGTGTAGGGAAAATCATTCCAATTTCAGAGGATTTTTGTGAAAGTTAAATGAGATTAAAGAGGTAAAGTCCATAATGTGCTTAGCTCAGGCTTGGCTCTCTGTCAATGCCAGTTGGCATTACATTTTCTCCCCTCTCCCTCCCTCCTTCCTTCCTTCTTTTCTTCTATTCTCTGTTTCTGTTTTCTCCCTGACCCCACTCCTCAAAGCTCTGCATTGAGAACCAGATGCTCTCTGGTGGGTTAGGACCAGAGGGGGAAAAGCTGCCCACCTTGGGCTGCACCCACACCCTTTTCATACCAATGACATGTGGGGAGGGGAAAGGACAGAGGTAGACTCTCACCTCCACCTCCTCCTAACACAAATGGAACTCCTGGAGCTGGAAAACAAAGAATGCCCTCATGAAAAGAAGACAGTACTCCTGCTGCAGTGTGATAAAGGGGAAAATAATCCTTAATGTCAGGAAATGCTGCATCTCACAGTTCATATTTGGGTAGCAGAAAAGTTAAATATTAATTTGAACTCAATTGAATGTGAACACAAACCTGGTCACCAAGTCCGGGGACAGGTGGTGTGAGCCCCTTGAGGGGTTCGTCCAGCACTGTTTTGGAGAAATCTCTATTTCATTCTGTTCCTATGTGTTAGTTATTGAAAAACAATAGACAATCGAAAAAACAAATTGAACTTTTTGTGTTCCTTGATCCCAGTCTTGAAGTGGTCTCGTAACTGGGCCTCATGCCAAACAACTTGTCACAAAAAGAGCGGGGGTCCCAGACCGCACCAATGCTTCATGAGCCCTCTCCTGTCTGTGCGCGGACGAGGGTGGGACTCTGGAGCTCAGGCTGCTGCTTCCTGGTCTGGTGGTGAATCCTCCATAGTCTGGTGAGTGTAAATATATATGTAAATGTATATGTGTGTGTATATATATTTGTATATATATTTATATATATATATTTGTGTATATATATATATTTGTATATATATTTGTGTATATATATATATTTGTGTATATATATACATATTTACATATATGTGTGTGTATACATATATATACACACACACATATATATATAGTGTGTATATATATATGTGTATATATATACACACACACACACACACACATATACATTTTCCCTTCTTCCCTTCTCATTGTTATTTGTTCATTATATCATTTGCTCATTATATCTGCATTGCCGTTTACATGAGATAAAGCTTATTTACCCTTAAGGGTATTGTGTGTGTGCCTTTTCTCCTCCCCTAGCACCTTTCACACACAGAACAATTTGAAACTAGAGGTCCTTACTGCTACTGGCTCACTCTTTCCAAGCATTAATTTTCTTTTTTCTTTTTTTCGAGATGGAGTTTCGCTCTTGTCATCCAGGCTGGAGTGCAATAGCACAATCTCAGCTCACTGCAACCTCCACTTCCCAGGCTCAAGCTCAAGGAATTCTCACACCTCGGCCTTCTAAGTAGCTGGGCCTACAGGTGCACACCATCATGCCTGGCTAATATTTTGTATTTTTATTTTGTAGAGATGGAGCCTCACTGTGTTGGTCAGGCTGGTCTCGAACTCCTGACCTCAAGCAATCCACGTACTTTGGCCTCCCAAAGTGCTGAGATTACAGGTGTGAACCACTGTACCAGGCCTTCAAGCATTAATTCTCTATTATGAATAAAATTAATGAGCCTAGCCAATTTCTGGTGCTCATAAAGTTGTTGCTTTTCATTACCAAGGTTAACAGCCTGCTGGTGATGTGGCCTCTGGCAGAACGCCTACGGGGAGTGGGACTCGGCAGATGCTGCTTGCTGGGGCAGAGGGGAGGTGAGGAGGAGTGCTCACAGCTGACCTGCACACCTCTGCCTGACCCTGGGACCCCAGACGCCTGCTCCTTTCTCCTTGCCTTCTGCCAGGCTCCCCCGTGTCTGACCTACAGCTTAACACTTCCCTCTCCCAGAGCCCCTCTCTGACGACAGCTGAGCAGGCAGTAAGAACCCCTGCAGTGTCCTCCTAGCACCTGAGCACAGAGACTGTGCCTGAGCCGAGTGTGATGGAGGAGACCTCCGGGCCATGCAGCACAGGGCTGTGGACATGGGGCTGGGAAGGTTTTCTGAAAGGTGTGATAGTTAAGCATCTATGCTGGGAACTGCAGGATGAATAGGAGTTAGTCCAGTGAGGTGGAGTGGGGGGTGGGGAGGAAATACTCCATGCCGAGGGTTGTATCTGCATGTGCCTTGTTCTGAGCCCAGGAAGAGCACGGTGTTGAGTTGCTGAACACGGGGAGGGAAGCTGAAGGGGGTACGGAGGCCTCTGTGACCTGCTCTGGGCCTGGGGGCAGATTGCTATAGAACCAGGGCCTCCTCCATGTCTGTTTTGTGTCTCTTCTCACAGGGCATCCCTCTAGGCGGGGGACTGGCAAACCAGGCCCTGTTGGCCAAAGCCAGCCTGTTGCCTTTTCAGCAAATAAAGTTTTATTGGAATATAGCCATGTTCATTCATTTACACATCGCTCATGGCTGCTTTTGTGCTGTGACAGCAATACTGAGTACCTGCAACAGAACCCATATGGTCTGCAAAGCCAGAGTGTTTACTACATGGCTCTCGACAGAAAAAGCAGGCTGACCCTGCTCTAACCTCTGCCTGCTGCTTGCAGCAAACCTTCCTTATCTGGGCCTCAGATATTTCTGTCCTTTATTCTGGTGCATTGAGTATTTGCAGCTCAGGGTAAGGTGTTGAGAGTTAGTAAAATTACAAACTGCAAAAGCAGACAGTTATGTTTTGATCTTGGCTTGACCTAGCCATTAATGATTATATAATAATAATGGTAAATGCAGGAATAGTTTCTATTTATTCAGAAATTATCATGTGACAAGTTTAGAGCTGCACTTTTAAAATATATTATGTCATTTAAATTCTCACAAAGAAGTCCTGGATATAGGTTTTTTTTTAATATCCCTATTTTACAGATGCTAAAATTGACACCAAGAGAGTAGGGGATGAGATTGAATCAGGTAAGAATCGTATTCTACTTCCACATCAATACCTTAAACAAAACAAAAGGTTTGTTTCTCACCCTCCCTGTAACAGAAATCTGGCAATGAGCAGGTAACGTGGCAGCTTCACGGATATTTATGTTCTGTGTTCTTATTATTTTCATTTTCAGGTCTTCTTGTGTAACTCCACCTATCATGTTCGTATTCTAGTTAGAAACTGGGGAAAAGGGAAAAAAAGCATTTCACTGCAAAGATCACACATAATATTCTGTTTGCATCTCATTGGTCGGCATTTAGTCACATGGCCGTCACTACCAGCAAGGGAGGCTGGGAAATGTAGTGTTTTGATGTCACATTGCTACCCTTAATAAAATAAGGATATGCTACCAACAAAAAATGAATATGGGAAAGACCCCTAGCGAAGTCTGCTGTATCTGCCACTGTGGCTTTTTCCAACTTCTACAGACATTGCACTTCCACATAGAGCACACTCTGATTCCCAAGGCGCCACTCCTCAATCACACCCAGTTTCTGCATCTAGCTTGTGTGTAGGCAGTGCTCACCATTAGTCCCAGATGTGGCTTCTTATGGCTGATGACCTATGAACTAAAAGACAGGTCATTTTTTCCCCCAACCTACCCTATCTTTTCTCCTTGAGAGGAAAGACAAAATAACCACAAATGTAAAATGTCAATCTTCATTCAGTAAAGGTAAGAAAGAGAAACACGGAGATCACTGGTTTGTAGTGATGGACCAACCCTGCTAGGCAGGAATGAAAAGGCCTCTCCATCTGGCAGTGGACTAGGTTCCTTGGCTGGCTTATGTGGCCCCTGTCCACTGTTTCTAGGAGCATGTCCTTGAACTGTGTCTTCATAGCTTCTGGCTCTGCCTTCAGAAGGGTCCTCCTTGTCAATCATCCTCCGTTCCCACCTCTGACATGGGCACTAGAGAGCTGGTCCTTCCCGGAGGATGCGTGATTTTGACACTGTGCAGTGTGGGATGTGGGACCAGGGAATCGAACACATTTTAGGGCTTTTGTAGTCTCAGATTGGGCCTGAGATTTCTTTAGAAATGTATTAACAGTCCCTTCACCACCCCAATGGCCGTAGAGCCTATTTGCTTCTGATCATTGTAATGTGCAAATCACTGCAGCCCCATTTCTTTGTGTCCAAAAGAAGTTTTTAGGCCTGAATATTCAAATGTTTTACTCACTGGACTCTGTCCCTCAGTCCGTCCCCTCAGCTATTAAATTAATGGTGACTATGATAACATCTTCACCTGTTCTTTACTAGTGCACTGACTTGCATTATCTGCACGGAGTTCTTAAAAGATGCTTGGTAGAGGCTTGGGTCACAATTTTACCTTCTGCTGGGGTTCCTGCTTCACAGCCCCCATTTAGAACTGTTTCAGTTTGGGGTACAGCCACATCTGCCTATTTTTTAACTTTGTAAAAATGCTCATTTAACTTACACAAGGCCTGGGTTAGAAAATGTATTTCCTTCACCCTCTGTTTGCATAAGAGCTGGCTCTAGTGGAAGCCCATCTCTCCCGTGCAGGATTTTGTGGAAAGTGACAAAAATGACTCAAACCACACCAACGTTCTGCTTGAGTTCCGCCATTCTTGGATGCGATAGCCTCAGAAGGCACATAATCTAACTTCCTAAGCGACAGCAGGCCCTCGATCAAATGCCGTTGTGCTAAGGGCTGCCTGCTGCTTGTCTGTTCCGCCCTCCCCGTGCTGTCCCACGCCTTGCACGGAGCTCAGGCGGCATTCTAGCTCCATCAGACAAACTCTTCATGAATCAGAAATTGCAGCTGTCTCTTAACAGAAATCTGACCTCAGGTGTCTGAAACACACGGGGTTGAAGTGGTACAGCGCCTTCAGTGCCTGCGGTCATTCTGCGATGAAGCTGCAGAGTCAGTGCTCAAACCCAGGACACCCGCCTCCTCTCCACGCAGCCACTGCACTGTCTTGCTGGGCAGCTTCACTCAGATTCAGTGTCTTTATCTGTAGAGGAGGAGTAATCCTGTGCTGCCTCGTGGGGCGGTTTCAAGAAGGAGATGAGATACGGTATAAAGTGTTATACGAATACTTGGTGTTATTATTAATGTGTTTTCTCATCTGGGAAAATGATTTGCATTTTAAGCAGAACTTCAACGTTCAGACTCAAAGGAGCAATGTGGATGGGGAGAATTTCAGGCCTTGTGCAGGCTGGTGTCAGAAATGTTCATCAGAAATGGAGCACAGGCAGCAACTTCAGCCCCTAGAATTCCTCCATCTGTGTCCCTTCCCTCCCTCAAACACTTTCTGCAGCCCCTGTCCTCTCTCCTGCAATGGCGGTGAGCAGATGGCCTCCTGGTGTCTCTGGAAATTTCCCATGTGGAGTCCTGCTTCAGATGAGCCAGAAGGTTAGGAGGGAGCCTACAGTCCTGGTGTCTCAGGGCCTAGGAGGTTTTTCTCATGGGAGTTGGCAGGTAGGAGATAGGATACGCCCTGAGAGCTGCCCTGTGGCTGGACGAGGCATCACCAGGCGGGTGGGGTGAGGTGCAAGGTCCCCATAGCCTGCCTCCCAGTCCCACTGGACAGCCCGGGGGTGGCGCTGAAGACAGGCTTCCTCTCTGGCCAAGCACCGGTTAGCTTGGCAGGTGCAGGCAGGACCCTTGACATGCCATATGGTGGACATTTTGAAGACATCATTAGCAGGCTTGAAGGTTGTGATTCTGGCTGTGGGAAAGAAGGAAGCTGGGAGTTGAAAAGGTGATGGGTGGAGCGGCGCGTGCAGCTGAGTGTGAGGAGTGCTCCGGCAATGCTGGGTTCTCCTCTTGGCTGGGGGCCTTGTCTTCAAGAGGAATGGGCTAGGAGGCTTTTATTATAGTGGAAAGCCTCAAGCCTGGACCTGGGAAAACACTTTCTGGGTACGATGAATTAAAATAAACCTTGAAGCACTATTTAGGAAGAGCATAGCATCACTTCATAGTTACTTTCCCCTCAAATGGTTACAAAGTAAAATGCCAAAGGAACAAAGAGGAAAATGAAAACCACCCAATCCCATCCCTGAGCGATGGCCCTGTTATCCTTGGGCTCTGTGGCCGTCTGACTTTTCTCTAGGGACGGAGGTGCAGGAGGAGAGGAGGCCACGCCATAAGACGGAGATGTGCTCTTCCTGCTCCGCCCCTGCTGCCTGCCTCAGCATTGTGCTGGGGGTGTCTGTCCTCATCAGCTTAGAGACCCATGTAGACCTCAGCTCTGAGAACTTCTATTTTTGTAAACAGAACAGTTTGTAGGGAGATGTGAGCTGTTAGGTGGTGTTGGAGAGCCTGGGCTTTGCTCGTTTGTACAAGGCTTCCTCAAGGCATTCCTTGTTCGACCGTGAGGCATCCTGAGGGCTCTGAGCTCAGAGCTGGTCCCGCAGGAGTCCCTTCTGAGAGCCCAGGCCCTGCTCTACAAGGAAGGAGGGGAGGGAACAGAGCAGAGCTGAGTCTTCAGTCCCGAGCCCCTTCACCTACCCAAACCCATACGTGTTTCTGGAACAGAGTAACTGCCTGTGAAACTGACCATCAGAGCACAGGGCAGTCATAAGCTGGGCTCTGCAGGGCACGGTCTGGGTGATTTGGAGGGCTTGGGGAGCCAGCTTCTCCCCTTATCCACAGCCCCCTGCATTTCATAGGGCCAGTGCCTAGGGACGTTGGGCTGAAGCCAGAGTTTCTGTTTTCTTTTTACCCTCCCCCCCTCCCCCCGCATTCATTACTAGTGCAAGCTAGTGCATTCCAAAGTTTTGGCCCTGTATGGATAATCAATCAACAATTTATCTTCCGTCTATTGCCAAAGTAATTTAGCTAAAATGCAGATCTCAACTGGTCACTTCCCTGCGTAAAAGCTTCAATAGCTGCCTATCGCCTACAGTCAAAAGTCCCTCTTCCGAAAAATGGCTTGCGAAGCCCTAGTGGCCTGGCTCCATGCCCTGCAGCAATATGTGGCTCCTCAGACACATCTTCTAGCAAAGGAGAGCTGCCCAGTGACATCCACAAACCGGCGGCTTCTCGCCTGTTTTCCTTCTCTTTGGGATGCCCCAGCCCCTCACCTTCTGATTCTGGTTGACTCCTAGACATCCTTGAAGGCTTGGCTCAGTATCCTCTCCTCCAGGAAGCTGTCCCCGGCCCTCTCTCCTTTCCCTCCATCTGTGTCACCGAGTACCACACCCACATCCCCAGCTGCATCTCATAGCTACCTCGTGCCTGCACTGGCTGGCTGGGCAGGCATCTCTGTTTCTCACAAGAACTGGATCCCTTCACTTTGTGTCTCCGGAACCCCCAGTGTGCAGATAATGGGGTTGGAGCCCATTACATTTCTCTTGATGAGTGAGTGATGGGACTGCTATTTCTCTAACCATTGCCTTGGAGGTTGCGTCACGTGCTCATGGAGGAGAGTCACGGTAGTGAAGGTGATTCTCATTACCCAGAGAATGTGGGGTCTGGATACATGTGTCTGCCACCTGCCACCTGTCAGCTTCTTTCAGGTTGGTAAGTTTGGAGCCTAGGGCAGCTGGGGTCAGTGTGGAGCCCGGGCTATGCTGGGCAGTGGTGGGAGCACTGCCTGGAGCTCTCCCGGGGAGCCCACAGATCCCACTCCAGCATTGGCTTTGCGTCCAGCTCGCATATGTGACCTTGGATGAGTCACTTCACTTTCCGGGCCACAGTTTTGCCACCTCTAAAAAGAGCAGTGGGCTCTTGTGTTCTTGGACACTTCCCCATCCCTGATGTTCCATGGTCCTGAGCTGCTCTGCTCGACGGATTGCTGGAGAAGCAGAGACTTGGGATAAGGAGAGAAAAGAGAACAGGAAAGGGAGCTCCTCTACGCCATGAACCCTGGGGTTCCAGGGCCTTCCAATCACAAGCATAGCTTCTTCCCAAGGCTGATAAGAACCACAGACAATGACAGTTTTCCAAACCCAGGCCGACGCCCTCTGTCATGCCCTGTAACAAACCCTTTTCTGCTCCTGCCTCTGTCGTGGAGGACCCTCACTAGGAGGTCAGGCTTGACAACTTGCAGTCTTGTGCCATCTGTGCCTCGTCCCTTCCTAAGCAGCTCCTGTGCCCACCTAGAGTCAAGAGATGATGCCACCTCACAGGCCGTTCACCCCGGGGTCCCAGGTCTCACTGGTCTTTCACAGCAATGAGAATTCTGGAAACTCTTGCTGACATTTCAGAGAAACCCGGTAAGAACTGTGTTGGGATCCAGGTTCAGGCTTCAAAGGCTGACTGAAATGTTGGCTTTTTATTTTAGCTTGAATTATAGCAACTTGATGTGATCAGCAACTCCAATGGACATTTACAATATCCTTTGACTTGTTTAGCAAATGAGAGATGAAGCAATAAATACAGTCTCACAAGTAATTATTTATGCCATAAAGCAGAGCTAGTAAAAGAGGTCCTTTGGGGGAAGGTTCTAGAGGCAGCAGGCTCTTTCTCATCCAACAAGTGGGGCACGCACACATGGAAAGATGGGGCGGCTCAGCCCAGGGAAAAGTGGGCAGCACCCTGCTCTCTGGCTCCCTGCTCAGGGTCTGTCCTTAACTGTGTGGGAATACACATTGTTTCATTTAACACACTGAGACATTTGCCTTTTCAAAGGAAAAGACTCCTAAGCTGAGCCATTCAATCTCGGTTGGGTCTGAGCCTTAGGCAGCAGAAAGAATTTATGCCTTTACTTAGGTCCACTCACTTCCCAGGCTGAGGGAAATGCCCCAGTGCCTTCCTGGGGAGTCTGCTCTGGTGGAAACATTATTCAGTGAGGGTGTTCCAGCCTGCTGATGCCCTGGGGCCTCCCTGTAAAGCTTGCAGAGTATGGTCTAAGCAAGCTAGGTGGGGAGCCAGGGTGGGTAACCCTGATTCCTCTAAAGAGAGAGAAAGAAGTTTCTGTTGAAGAGAGGAGAGGTCCAGCCTGGCATGAGGGCTGGCAAAAATGAAATGCATTCTGTCTATATAGCGACCCCCCATGTGGTAAGCTCTGTGCAGAGGGTAGCATAGTGTGCAGAGAGGGAGGTACGTAGACGGGGGAAGTGTGCTGGCTGCCCTTGGGCTCTGTGCATAACTAAAGTCGTGTCTAGCACAGAGTAAGTGTGTTAGTCCTTTTTCATGCTGCTGATAAAGACATACATGAGACTGGGCAATTTACAAAAGAAAGAGGTTTATTGGACTTACAGATCCACATGGCTGGGGAGGCCTCACAATCATGGCGGAAGGCAAGGAGGAGCAAGTCACATCTTACATGGATGGCAGTGGGCAAAAAAAGAGATTGCACAGGGAAACTTCCCCTTAGAATACCATCAGATTCGTGAGACTTATTTGCTATCATGAGAACGTGGGAAAAACCTGCCCGCATGATTCAATTACCTCCCACTGGGTCCCTCCCATAACACGTGGAAATTCAAGATGGAATTTGGGTGGGGACACAGTCAGACCATATCGGCAAGAATGCGGAAAATATTTTTGGATGTTTTGATTAAAAAATTAGAGGCAATGAGTATTACATTTGCAGTGGAGATATTAATACAGTGTTAAGGAAGATGCTGCCATTGCCGATTTGCAGAGTAGAAGAGAGGGACAAAGAGGATAATTGAGAGTCTCAGCAGGTAGAAAAGCTGAGCAGGGCGCCCAGGTCAGGCTGCAGCTGGGTAGAGGCACAGAGGCCTGGAGGAGTCTGGGGCATGTGGCCTGCTGGCTGGTTGGGGTTCAGAGTTCGTATGTGTCTGAAGTGACTGGGTGGGTGTTCAGAAGTGAAGGCTGGGACTGCCAGGGAAGGCCCCTCCCTCCTGGATGTGACAGCCCTGGAACCACCGCAGGCCCACTCATATCTCTGTTCTAATTCTGGCTTGGTGTGGAGCAGGAGGAGAGAGGGCCCAGAAAGGAGGGCAGACCATCCAGGCCCTGTGTTTCCTGGCCCTCGAGGCCCTCCCGTGCCTGCTCATCTTAAAGAATCTGGGATAAGAGGTGACTTGGGCCCTGGCTGGGAGGCCCCTCTTCAGCTTCAGACAAGGAGGGGGCTCTAGCCATGAGGACGTTGAGCGAGAGGCGACTGCAGTGCCCACAGCTTACCCTCAGCTTGGCTCTGTGGGCTTGGGTCAGGGAAGTCACTTGGAAAGTGCTCCCTGGGGGCCAGTTGGCAGGGAGCTGCAGAAGCCTGGAGCCAGCCAGAAAATAACCACGGTGTAGGAACTTTCTCAGGAGACAAAGGAGGACTCATGCTTGTGGAGTGCGTACTTGGAGCCAGGCACAGGTTTGAAATAAGCTCTTTCATCTTGGTGCTTATGACAAACTCCATGTGCTTTGCTCCTGTTTTACAGATGTGGTAACTGAGGCTCAGAGAGGTGAAGCAACTTGTTCCAGATCTCACTGTCAATTAGTGGAGGGACTGGGATTTGAGCTAGTCACCTACCTCTAGGTTCAGTGTGCTTTCTGCTCTGTTCCCCTCCCGGCCTCCCCAACCCTTTGCTGATGACACATTCCTGAGGTCTCAAAGGAGTCCCACTTTGAATCATGAATGACCTCAGGTATCCCCAGGGCACAATGCAAGCTTCCCCACTTCACTCCCACCCTCGCCACTTGCTGACTCCCTATGCTGTTTACAGGATCGCCCAGGAGTTCAGGCCACCACCATTACCCCTTCCCCTGCTCTTAGCCCCCAACAAACCACAGGTGGCTTCCATGGGATAGTTGGGGCATCACCCTCTTGTCCTGTGTGAAGCTTGGCTTGCACCTTTCTCCACCCAAGTGAGTGATGGCTGGTGGGGTTTTTGCACTGTGGAGCGGGGTACACAAAGATGCCAGAGTGAGGAGGCAGGGGCATGGTGAGTCTGTGGCTGGGAGGGGGCGGCTCACCTTCCCCGTGGATTCAGCTTGGGAGCCATGTGGGCTCCTCTCTGGACACCCCCGTGAGCGTTTCTTCTGCTGATGAGGAGGCACGTCCCACTGCCCCCAGGTGGGTTCTGTGCAGAGTCTCTCCAGGGTCAGGACGGGAGCTAGAACGTGATGTGATAGGGGGCTGATCTGGATGGTGACTCTGGGCAGGTGAGGAGAGGCTGTGGGGCCTCCTCTCACTGGTGGCATCTTGATGAAGTAAGCATGGTCTGCATCCCGCCCTGGGGCCTGTGGAGGCAGCTTAATGCATTCCCACAGCTGCAAAGGACTCCTTGCCAAAGAGACCTTCTTCCCCATGAGCTTGACGCCTCCCAGCACCCTCAGTGCTCAGGAAATTTTAACCAGCCACCCCCATCTCCATTCATTGGAGGACCGGCGGCTGCCTCAGTGCCATTAACTCTGTGCTGTGATTAAATAGATCCCAAGGAGACTCCTGCTCAGGAACGTCTCCCTGTAGGACAGATGCCGGGACTGGGCTTGCAGCGCTCTGCTCTGCTCCTTTAGTCCTTGTCAGAATCCAGGCTTACTGAGAAGGACTCACTCTGAGCTGCTTGCTGCCAGTCACATGCTTAGTGGGAGAAGAGATCTTGTGCTTCTCAGGTGGCTGTGAGAGAGAGGGAAGGGGGCCCAAGGTGAGGCCAGGCGGGACGGCCCCTGGGGGGCAAGACACCCCACTGCAGGAGGTGGGGGCATGCTGAGCAGGCCTCAGTGCCAGCTCTGGCCCATTGGGGTGGGATCTCCAGTTGGTCACTTTGCCTTTTTGGCTTCAGTTTTCTCATGTATACATTGTGGATTTAGGATTAAAGGGTTTCTGAAGGTTTTACTCATTCTGAAATTATGGTCCCTGGAAACCATTAGGGGAAAGGGAGCTTCATTATTTTATCGTATTTGATCTTTGATCTTCTTTGGTAGGGAGAGATGATAGGTAGTTAGAGAAGAACCAGCTCAGTGAAAAAGTTGAAAGACTTGTAGAAAAGTGAGTTAAATTGACCCACTGTGACTCCAGGGACCTGGGGAGACTTTGATGCCTGTGGTTTTGATTACACATGTCTCCTCTCAGAGTGGAGATCTGCAGTTCTAAGGAATTATGCCAGAGACAGGTTTGGCAATGGGGCAGGGAACTGTCCAGCAGGGAAGCTGCTGAAACCCATCAGGGAACATTCCATTCCCCCAGGGCCCGGCTCTCACACTGTGCTCCGCAGTGCGTCCCGTGCCAAGGAGGGGAGTAGTGAATGTTGACCTTATCCCTAAGGAGCTTATACTCACGGAGGTCAGGCACAAATATTGGGATTTTTAGGACTCTGCTATCGAAAAAGACAATCGCTAGCACATGGGTTCAGAAGACAGAGAAGGAAAAGAGCTGTAAGGAGTTTGGTGGGCTGGGGTTTGAAACAGGCTTCAATTACGACTGGATACAATTTGGTAACATATGGGTGAAATTTCAAGCAGAAGAGGTGGCATGAGCAAAAAGGAGTTTGCAATCTTTGCAAAGAGAAGGGGAAGGGAGCGGCAAGGGGACAGGACAGAGAGGAGGCGGAGGGAGAGGAAGCCGGAGACGAGGAGCCGGGAGGAAGAAAGGAGATTCTGAAGACCAGCCAATGCGGAGTCCCAGGTGCTTCCATGGTGCCGTGCCGAGCCCGGGACTTGGAATTTAGTCTGGAAGGAGAGTGCTGAGTATAGATGAAGAAGGAGAGGAATGGAGAGGCAAGAAAGGGGAAGGCAGCTCACACTGATTAAGCAAGCTCCTCACAGGGCCATGACCTCCCTTCTCAGATGGAGGTGCCTTGGGGCATGACCCTAGGCCCAGAGTCAAAGAGCTGCAGCCATTGGGAGCAGGTAGTGGCTGCCTCCCTAGTTGCCTGGTTACTTCTCTCTCAGGGTAAGCCCTCATGGCCCACAGCCCCAAGACTGGAGCAGAGTTAGGGGTGTGACTGGCCTGCTGCTGAATCTGCTGTCCTCGGGGAGCTATCAGAGGTCCTGTGCCAGAGCACCCCACTTACAGCCCGAGGGCAGGGGCCGGTCTCCTGCCCATTTCAGGCATGGGCCAGATTTCTCCTTCTGCTCTGCGGGGGGCCTTCTTGGAGCTGACCTGTTTCACAAGCCTGTGTTGCCTAAGCTGCCAGGTCAGCATCGTCTTTATTTGAAGCCTCATCATTGAATCACTCACCTGTTTGAGATAGACCCGTCTTTTTATTGCTTAACACCTTCAAATGGTGGAATATCTCTGCCCATGGAGCTGCTTCCTCTGGCCCTCAGTCTAGTGTATGAGAAGGGCTGTGTCTGGAGGTAGATCTTACTCCTATATCCACCAGCAAAACACATTCAGTTATTTCTGGGCCTGAGTCTACCTTCTCCACAGTGGTCTCCTTATTCCCCTCTGACCTAGAAACGGAGGGAGACAATGGTGGGGGAGATAGGGTTTTTAGATAGGTATTTTTCGGATAAGACAAAAGCCTATTAGAGCAGTGATGGCTATCAGAATGGCTTCCATTTGTTATTTAATGCTGAGGCTTTCACACAGGAGGTTAGCTCAGCTTTTAAGTCTTCAGTATCAAATAATAGTGCCACCTCCCTGCTGAAATACAGTCATGAAAAAGTTTCTTGGTGATAGATTTAGTTTGTACTCTTTAAGAAAACCCCAAATGTCAAGAATTGCCTCCCACTGGCTCATTTTTTTGGGGAGAAGTGGTCCCAGATAGAAGGATGGTTGGTCTGTCTAGAAGTGGTAAGAACAGTGCAGGTTGAAGGCAGCGGTTGTCTGGACTAAATGACCCCTGAAACTCGGATTTTAGGGTGTTTTCAATCTCTGGCCGAGTACAAGTTCCCCCCTCTCCCTTTGTGCCGCCCTGGGGTCCTGGTCTATTTTCTCCTCTGTGAAAGAGAATGGATACATCTATTACGAAAACCAACTGATGTAATTGAAGCCTGCATGTAGTTAAAAACTATATTAAGCAGGTTTATAAAATCTAACCTCCTGGCTTAACAAGCCTGGTTTTGGAAGTGGCTTCTCAGACCCTGGCTGAGGGGTGGTGGTGGGGGGTTGCACAGGGACCTGCATAGCTGCTGAGAAGGCTGCAGGACAGGAGGCGCTATCACTGTCCACCTCTTTCATCTATGTGCCTTTGTGTACAGGTGTGAGGAGGCACTGTGCTGTGAAGAAGGGTCCTTCCCATCCACTGCAGGTTGCTCCAGGCTCCCCGATGCCTGTCACTGAGGCCTGACCCTGAGGTTGGGGCGGGTGCTGGCCTCACCTCTGTAGGATCCTGCCTCAGTGTCACAGCCTGGCCTTGACCGCCACCTTGTCATCCCTGCCTACTGCAGACCCGAGGGAACAGCCACAGAGACTCTGCAACCACAGCCTCTGCCCTTCTTCCTTCTGCCTATCTGTGAAAAAACATTTTGTTTTTTAAATGGAGAAAGTTACCTTGACTTCTCAGAGAGTTGAATGAGGCCGGGTGACAGAATCTATATTTTTCAGTTATGCGCACTTACCCCTATTCAAAAAGATTTGAGGAGGCTGGCAGAATGGAGCCGGGAGAAGAAAACCCTTCCCTGGGAGGAAGCTGTCCTGTACGTGCTGGCCAGGCTGCCTTTTGGCCAGTGGAAACCAGCTCGAGGGCACTGATGAAAGCAGCTGAGTGAGGAGGAGGCACTGCAGCAGGAGAAGCCAGAGGACATGGGAACCAGTGAAGACGCATGATGAGTTAGAAAGGAGGGCTCTTTGCAGCCCTGGAGGCAGAAATTCCATTAATCCACCCCAAAGGGCGAAAGTTGAAAATCGGTATGATTTCTGTCTAAATGTGCTTACATATTCATGTTCTGTTAAATACTTCTGTAACCTGTGTGTCTCACAAAAATGCAGCTTTCTTTAGTTTTGGAAATAAATCATATGAATCCTGAATAGCAGTCTTTAATAACGTGCTTAGTTGTAGGGCAGTGTTGTGTTTTCATAAGGCGGGTGTATTTGCTGGGAGAGTGAGCTGGGAGGCGTGAACCACATCATCCCATCTTCTGGAAGCCTGCAGTTCATACGGAGTTACAGTTAAGACACGTCACATTGCAGAGATAGTGTTGAATGTTCGCTCATCGAATGCTTGGCAGTGTCCTCGGTGCTTCACCTGCCGTAGCTGACTATACCTCCCATGCCTGTTGGCTGGCTTTTCTTCCTGTTGGATCAGGGATACACTGCCATGTGTGTGTGTGTGTGTGTGTGTTTTTTAGACAGACTATGGCCCAGGCTGGGGTGCAGTGTGGCAATATTGGCTCACTGCAACCTCTGCCTCCTGAGAGGTAGAGAGTGGGTCTCACCATGTTTCCTGGGCCAGTTTCAAACTCCTAGACTCAAGTGATCCTCCCCCTTCAACCTCCCGCTGTGCTGGGATTACAAGTGTGAGCCACTACACCTGGCCTGCCATCCTCTTTTCATGGATCATTAAGAATTTACCTTCTAATTAGTATATTATAAATATATATGTGGATGTGTGTGTATATATTTATACGTGAATATATGTGTGTATATATTTTCATAGCATACACACACTCCCACATATATATTGTGAAATAGATATTTCCATACCTAGAAATTGATAAACTTCTTCCAGTTTTTGAAACCACTCTCAGCACAAACACGAAAGAAGTAAAAAAAAGAAAAAAAAATTCAAGAGAGTTCAAGAGATTCTCCTGCCTCAGCCTCCTGAGTAGCTGGGATTACAGGTACCCCCCACCATGCCCACCAAACCACATTTTTAGCAGAAATGTGGTTTCACCATGTTGGCCATGCTGGTCTTGAACTCTTGACCTTGTGATGTGCCCCCCTCGGCCTCCCAAAGTGCTGGGATTACAGGCATGAGCCACCACGCCCTGCCCACTGCCATGTGTTTTAAGAAAAGCTGGCCTTACCCACAGGGCAACCAATCCCGGTCACGTGTTTCTAGTAAGCCATCGCATTACGTAAGGGTAACAGCATGGGACGAGATCTTAGCCAATGCGATAAAAGTGGAGATGAGGTGAGAGGCTTCGGAGAGACGTTTTAAAAAGAGACAAAAGCAAGATGTTGCCTGTCTTCCTTCTCTCCCCGTGTCTCACCCTGATGTGAGGCCAGAACAGAGGCCGCCTTACTGCGACCATGGGAAACCCAGCATGAGCACAGAACCAACAGCAGAAGAGTGGCAGAGGGAGAAGATGAAAGGAACCTAGGTTTTCATGGCGTTGTTGAGTCATTCAATTAAAAATCCCTGGAATTCTCCTCTCTATGGCAGTGTGTTTTGTGTGATAATGAGTTGCCTTATTGAGATTGGGAGTTAATTGGGATGTTTTGCTCCCATCAACATCCATACGCTTGCTCTGTGAACCAGTGACCTGATAAGGTAGTATTACCACTGCCATCATTAAGCTGATGATGAGATTTATGGCACAGTGGTCCAGTAGCTTTCGCAAGGCCACACGGCCCGTAGGTTCTGGAGGAGGGCTTAGAGCACCCCCTGAGCTATTGCTGCCGGCCATTATACTGCCTCATAAAGCTGCTGGCGGTCACTGCTCTGAGGGGTTAGCACAGAAGAAATGTCTCCTAGAATGCTGACCAGACAAACGGAAGCCTGCCAGGGTTGGGTCTCCCCATGACAGCAGCCAGCCTGCCCTCTTAGTCCCTGACAGCCACAGCGACAGCATCTGTGACTGCAAAGAGTGACAATTTATATCTCTCATTTCATCACACCCTCTATCAGCAGTCAGGCTTTAAAAATCAATCCCACACTGACTCAGTCCCCAGCAGAGATGGCCTCTGACAACAGTATCTTTCTCCACACCGCAGGCTGGACCAGGGCCCTATTAATTTTGAGACTCAGCCAGATTTCCTTCTGTCCTCAGGCTGGTGAGTCCCTGCTCCTTTGCTTTGACTGGGGGCGGTGTGAGCTGAGGCTGTGATCCCATTTGTTCCCATGGCCTCCACGTGGCCTGGGCCTCCCCGAATGGGCCACATGGTCATACTGATTGCTTGATTACACTCAGACCTAGCAGTCATCTGGGCACAGCTGGTTTATGGATCACTTTGTCACAAGGTTCCACCGTTCCAAGTCCTCATTCCTGCAGCGGGAAAACATTGCTCTAGGCAGTGCTAGGGGACTTCAGCGGGCATTGGCAGCTTCTGGATTCAGGATTAGAACCAAGGAGGAGGAGTTACAGAAAAGATAGGAACAGAAGGCAGAGAGAACAGACAGATGGAGGTGTTTGAGAAGATGGGCCTTTGAGACCTCGGGGAGTGGGAGAGACTGGCTCAAGAATAATAATGGCAGTTTCTCTCACCTGAGTTTTCAGGGCAGGGACTGGAACTCCCAGTACCCCTGACATGGGCTGAGTGAATGTGATCATGAACATGTGACAGGTAGCAATGACAATGGCTATCTTTCCTTGAGTCCTTATTTTGTGCCATCACTTTACTAATTACATAGATGATCCCATTTGATCCTCATAACAACCCTGTGAAGTACATGCTATTGCTATTCCCATTTTATGGATGAGTAACTGAGATCCAGCGGAGTTAAGTTAGTTTTCCAAACTCATATAACTGGTAGGCATCAGAGCCTGGGATAGAACTCGGGTCTTCTGTTTCCAAGTTTAATGGGCTCCCAGCTAGCCTAGAGAGATGGTCTTGTACCTGATCCCTTGGAGTAAATTTGCCTCTCACACCCAGAAGTTGGTAGCAATGCCAGGGGGTTGTGCCTTTCATTAGCAGGCAGAAAGAAGAGCCCTTGACCAGGATTGGCTTGTGGAGCTGGTTATTGACTACCTGGTCATTTTGCTGATGGTGCAATTTGCAGAGCTGCTAATGGTAATGAAACTCCAGCGAGTGTCAGGAGACACAGGGGAAGCCAAGAAGTAAGAGGAGGCTGCCCGCTTCCCGAGCTGCCTTTTGTGGGGATTAATGAGGTCTGTGTCTTCTCCTGCTTTAGACATCTCCTGGAAACGTCAGGTGGCCCTAGACCGTCCTGTGAGCCTGTCCGCCTCGCTTCCTGCCATACCAGTCACCGGAGGAGAAACTGCCATGACATCATGCCTTTGCTGTTCCTTCCACACTTGAATTTGGGCCTCTGAGGGTTGTTCAGATACCTGTGTAATTCCAGAACCAACTTTGAGTCCAATTGCTGGACATCCCAAATCATGCCTGTGTTGCTTTGTACAATAAGGGTTGAGAAGAAATCAAATCCACAATGAGAGGAAGCTAGAGTCTAATCATTCAATGTCCATTTAGGTTCTCACAAGCTACGCATGACTGTAGAAGATGGAAACGGGAGAGAACACGCACCAGCAGAAAGCCGGAGCTGAGCTCCCATCAAGCAGCCTCAAGCCAGGCTCCTACGATGCGGATTCTGAACGGAGGTTGAACTCAGAGACCTGGGCCCTCCCTCTTTGGGGTTAAAGGAACTGGAAGAGGCCACAGCAAAAGCTGGCAAAGTCGTCCTTCACTCGCAGCCCAAGGGCGCAGGTCTGCTCCGTCCCTTCCACTGTCACTGAGCACTTTTCATGGATCAGCCACTCCTACCGCCTGGGGAAAAAGCACTGTTAGGATGCAGCGCTGGAGTTCTGGAACTCCGTCTGGTGGCGAAGGCAGATATGTAGCCAAGTTCATTTAAGGAGAAACAGTGAGGGCGACTGCTGGGAGGGAGTGCCCAGGAAGGAGTGAGAAGAGAGGCAACAACTCCACCTGGAGGGGTCTGCAGAGCCCTCAGAGGGTTGCCATCCAGTGGGGGCCCACTGAGGAGGATTCCCCCAGGCAAAGAGGTGGGGAAGAGGGGGTGGAGGGTGGGGGGGAGGAAGGTGGGTTTCACAACCTCAGAGCGGGTACAAATCTTAGTTCTGAAACGTACTTGCTGTAAAACCTGGGTATGCTCATTAATAGGCACAAGCTTCGATTTCCCATCAGCAAAAAAAGCGTGAGCCTCATTTTTTGTGATTGCGGTCAGCAAGCAATATGGATGAGGCATCAATCCATGTGAGCATGTTTCTCTGAATGCTGGCTTCTTCTCTACATTCCAGGAGGCAGCAGAACTTGCAGAGAAGAGTGAGGCACGTTTGAGAAAGGCTGAAAAATGTTTCTGTCCAGGCACGTGTGTGTGCTGAATGACTCAAGGATTTATTGGGTGTATCGGTTCCCATCCCTCTTCCCCCAAATAGGACTCTGCTTCTCATCTAAGCATTTGTATAAATATTGATTATTGGTTTGTGTGTATCAGAGTCCTATTGAGTAGAAAGTATATCAGAAAAATTAAGAATCTCTAGAGATGGCAAAGTGCAGAAACAAAACCCCCAGGAAGGCAAATGCTCAAAGTTCACTGCACACCACGAGGCAAGTGTTGGGGCCCGGGTCTCTGAGGCTGCCCAGAGGGGCTCAAGGTTCATAGTGAATACAGGAATCAGCTGGAAGCTGGAGGCCATGTGACCCTTGGACCCCCATTCCTGTTGGTGAACAGGTCTGGGCGGGACTCTGGGATCTGCATTACCAAGGGAGTGTCTGGTGACGCTAATGCAGCAGGGCCTGGTCCACCCTGAATCTGTTGCCCATCTCCATCAAAGCTTCCCTTCTCCAGTGAAGTCCCTGGCTGGGGAAAGGTCTGGAAACAAAAGTGGAGAATAAAGTTCTGGGAAGAGTTCTATCCCCATGGCCATTCTGCCAATAGGAAGCTGCCCATGTCCTGGTCTCGAGGGCCCTGGCTATAGCCCAGCTGGAGAAGCATCCCTAGGGGTGATCAGGAGGCTACTGCCTTCTGGGCCCTTCTGCAGCCAATGCCTAGGGCAGCGAGGCCAGCCCTTCCCAGAGGGCCAACTCAGGTAGAGAGTGGGCGCCCATACATAGCCGGACTCAAGGGGAACTGGAGAGCTCCTCTTTCCAGAGTATCTCCCCCTGTGGTCTGAGGTTCTGTCTAACTGATATGGGTTAAAATCCTGAAGGCCCCTGCCAGTGTGCAGGTATGTTGTCCCAGAGGGGTAGCATCCCAGACCAGCTGCACTCAGAGAGCTACTCTAAGTAAAAGCGAGCTGGGTACCAGAGCCATGGGCCAGGATATGGAGGGAATGTTGTATTTGGATTCAGTCTGAATGGAGAAGAAAAGTGTCCAGATGGGCATGTGAGTTATTTTAAGTTGATGCATTTAACCCATTATTTATTTGGCTCTGGAATTGGTTCTGTGGAAAGACAGTTCCTGCTCCTACCCAGAGCACCCAAGTAGCCGTAATGCTGAGAGACTCAAATACACGTCAGTGGGAATGTTGTATGGAGCGGGGTTGGAGATGAGGGCCTGGCATCTGGGTGAAGTCTTGATGGATGTGCAGGATTCCAACGGCAGAAGGGAGGTGTGGGTGTGTGGGTGCGTGCGTGTGTGTGAGTAAGGGGAGGGTGTATCTCCAGAGGAGGCAATGGCCGAAGAAAGTTGGATTGAACTGAATGAAGGATCCTTACAAGAGGCAGTTAGGATTGGGGCTTGAGGAACTCCTGACTGTCAGACTGAGAAGTCTGCGCTTCTTGGGGGCAGCTGCGGTTTCTGAGCTGGAGGCTGACATGCGCTTTGAAAGTCTGATCTGGTGGCGTAAGACTGGAGAGGGCCTGATGATGACAGCACAGAGGTCAGTCATGAGGCTCTTAGAGCTGGCTGGTGCAGTGAAAGCTTGCGTCCGCAGTGGCCTTTGGAGAAGAAATATTCTCAGGTAGTACTCGCTGAGTGCCTACTATATGCAGAGAGTTCACATTGGTAACTCTGATTTTAGCAATCAGCCAGTAGAGTGAAGGAGATTCCCAGCATTCATTCTTCCAACCAGTATGCATTGAGTGCCTCTTGGATACACCTGTGGGATAGACACAGCCTTCACTCTCAGAGAGCCTATCTTCTCATACATTTTGTATGGCTCTTTTCAGAGAGGAGAAAACTTAGAGAGAAAACCAGCAACTTGCTCAAAGCTCACCAGCTTTGCTGGGGTGTGGATTCAAATGTGTGTCTTGCTGGCTGCAAATGGCCTAAAAACACTGCCTGATATTTTCTGATCATTTCCTGGGCAAGGTGATAAGTGGGTTATCATTTACGTGCTATCATTTGATCATCATAACAACTTTAATGAAGGAGGTATTAATTATAACTCATTTTTAGATGGTGAAAGTGAGATGCAGGAAGGCAAAGCTGTCCAAGTCACTGTGAGTGGAAGAACCAAAATTAGATATTTGTGGCCAGGCATCATGGCTCACTCCTGCAATGCCAACACTTTGAGAGGCCAAAATGGGAGGATTACCTGAGGTCGGGAGTTCAAGACCAGCCTGGTCAACAGAGTGAAATCCCATCTCTACTAAACAAACAAACAAAAATTAGCCTGGTGTGGTGGTGCACACCTGTAATCCCAGCTACTCGAGAGGCTGAAGCCAAGAATCGCTTGAACTGGGGAGGCGGTGGTTGCAGTCAGCCGAGACTGTGCCACTGTACTCCAGCCTGGGCAACAGAGTGAGACTCCATCTCAAAAAAAAAAAAAAGTTAGATATTTGTATCCAGGCTGTCTGATCTCAGAGCCTTACTCTTAAGCACCGCACCATCCAAAGGTCCTTTCTCCCTCCCTCGCTCCCTCCTTCCCTGCCCCCTCCCTCCCTTCTTCCCCAAATAATTCAATATGGTTTCGGCAACCATGTGCAGTGTGTATGTGGAGGTGGTGGTGGGAGATAAACAAGAGAACTCAAAGCTGGTGCTGGGTTCTCAACCCTGTGCCCCTGGCAGATCGGGAACCTGGAAGCAGGCCTGGGTGGAGGTCTGGGGAAGGGGAGCCAGGAGGGAACCCTAGTGTGTGGCCCTGGGGATTCAGGGGCAGTAGGAGGATAAGGGTCCTCTGGAGGAGGAGAGACCAAGTGGTCCACACGGAGAAGAACCCTGAGCGGAAGACCATTTTCATGTGTGGCCTGTATTCGGACAGCTGCAGACTGAGGTTCTGATAGGAGAAGCATTGTCCAAGAACACACAGCAGGACAAGTCCGTGCTGCTCTGCACAATGGGAGAAACGCTTGATCTTGAAACAGGACTAGCTCAGATGTGGAGAGGGGCAGCTGTGCGTCCCCACGTGACGGGCTCCGTGTGTACAGGCAATGTGGCCTGTCTGATGGTGCAGCCCCTGCCTTTGCGCCTCCATCATCTTCTTCCCAGGACAGAGAAGACTGTAACTTTCTAGGTGCCACCATCTAACCCATGTGCTGTGACCATCTGTATGATGTCTGTCTGTATGTCTCTCTTCCCAGACAGAATTGGGAAGGAGGAGACTGTCTGAAGGGCTTTCAGTCTCTCCTTGGACATGTCTAATACCACTCAGAAAGCACTCAACAAATATCTGTGGAAAGAAAGGAGGGGAGAAAGGGAGCAAAGCGGAAAGGGAGTGGGGGAGAGAGAGAAGAAAGACTGCTTCTTGTCCAGGGCCTGGCGTGGGGTGCAGGCAGAGCAGTGGGGTCCTCAGCTATGTCCCACTCCGAGTGCACACTGAGTCCTGACTTTCAGAGGATGCAGCCCGAGGGGCCCCGGCACATCTGGAAAGGTGCACCAGCTGAGTGGCCTGCCCTGACCACCAGGCTCACCCCTGACCACCTGGGTGGCTATCGCGAGTTCCTGACAATGAGTACAGCACTGTTATTGGGTCCCTTCCACGGGCACGCCTTTCATTTCCTGGGGCACTGCTGTGGCCATGCAAGTGCTTGCTGCCCAGGTCCACTGGTGACGCTGGTGGCTCCTCGGTGGGGCCTTCCCTGCCCAGACAGCATCCGCTCCATTGCCAGGGCTGGGCTCCTCACGTCTCTCCTTGCTGCTCCCTGCAAAGGGGTGGAGAGTGGGGCTGGTCCCATTGAAACTAGAGAAGGTCCAGGCTTTCTAGGAAAACTGCCAGGGACGCAGAGAAGAAATCACTCCCCTATGTGGTCAGCCTCCAGGTTTAGAAGGAACCTCTGCCCTTGTGGAGTCCTCACCAGATGAACCCAGATGCTGCCTCAGCGCCAGGTGGCTGTGGCTCCGGAGCCTTCACTAGGTCTGTGCAGTGTCTCTTCCTGTCCAGCTCAACCTTGGGTCTCTTTGCCCTCGCCAGGGGCAGGCTTCCTGGTGAGGGGCTGACCTCCTGCATGAAGGCTCTCAAGAGGCCAGTTCAAAGCCAAGCTCGGGGTCTATGCTTGCGGGGCTGTTCCTCTATCAGGAGCTGGTCCCTCTCCCTCCTGGTCTGTACCTGTGGGGTGCTTCTCCATCAGGAGATGATCACTCCCCCTCCTCCTCCTCCCAGTCTGTATCTGTGGGGCTGCTTCTCCATCAGGAGATGGTCACTCCCCTCCCCCTACCCCCCAGTCTGTACCTGTGGGGCTGCTTCTCCATCAGGAAATGGTCACTCCCCCACCCCCTGATCTGTACCTGTGGGCTGCTTCTCCATCAGGAGATGGTCACTCCCCCTCCCTCTGGTCTGTACCCGTGGGCTGTTTCTCCATCAGGAGATGGTCACTCTCACTCTTGGTTGCTCAGTCCAAAAACAACCTCTATGGAAAACTGTATGGATATTTTTTAAAGAACTGAAACTAGAACTAGCATTTGATCCAGCCATCCCCCTACTAGGTACACACCCAAAGGAAAAGAAATCATTATATCAGAAAGATAGAACGTGCACGTGGATGCTCATTGTAGCACTATTTACTACAGCAAAAGTAGGCAGCTGAGCTGAGTGTTCATCAATGATAGACTGGATAAAGAAAACCTATTACACACACAGCATGGAATACTACTAAGGCATGGAAAAGAATGAAATCGTGCCCTTTGCAGCAACAGGGATGAAGCTGGAGGTCATTACCCTCAATGAAATAACGCAGAAACAGAGAGACAAATATCTCAGGTTCTTGCTTTTAAGTGGGAGCTAAATAACATGTACACGTGGGCATAGAGAGTGGACTGCTAGACACTGAAGACTTGGAAGGGTGGAGGGGAGGGGCCGAGGGGTGATCAGTTACATAATGGGTACAATTGATGATATTTTGGTGGTGGTTGCACTAAAAGCGCAGGCTTCACTACTATGCAATGTATCTTTGTAACACATTGCACTTGCATCACTGAAATTCATACCAACAAAAATAAAAGTATAGGCTGTGCGCGGTGGCTCACACCTGTAATCCCAGCACTTTAGGAGGCTGAGGCAGGCAAATTGCTTGAGGTCAGGAGTTGGAGACCAGCCTGGCCAACGTGGTAAAACCATGGAGACCAGCCTGGCCAACATGGTAAAACCCCGTCTCTACTAAAAATACAAAAATTACCCCGGCGCAGTGGCGCACACCTGTAGTCCCAGCTACTCAGGAGGCTGAGGCGGGAGAATTGCATGAACCCGGGAGATGGAGGTTGCAGTGAGCCGAGATTGAACCACTGTACTCCAGCCTGGGCTACAGAGTGAGACTGGATCTCAAAAAAAAAAAAAAAACAACAAAGCACAGGAGCTGTTCTTGGTCCCCCTTTGTCTCTCATTCCACTTCCACAAATCCCAGCAGAGTCACCTTCAAAAACTGGAATCTAGCTTTTGCCCCTCCATTGCTACCGTCCTGACCTGAGCCTCCATAACCCTCACCCAGATGCTTCCTAAGTAGATCCTGACTGGTGCCACTGAACTGCATGTCTCTCCAGCTGCCCTTTAAAATGTGGTAGGTGGCAAGTGTTTGCTAAAAAGCCACCAATGGCTTTGCTGTCTCTCAGAGTTTAGATCCTGTAGTGGCCTTCCTGGCCTCAGGTCGGGTCTGCTGGCCTGAACCCTTGGCCACTATACTCCAGCCCCATGGCTTTGTGTTTCCCCTGGATATGCCCAGCATGTTTCTGCTCCACAGCTTCTGCACTTGCTGTCCTTTCTGCCTGTCTGCTCCCTCCCCCCGCTCTGTACTGCAGACCCTCCCTTCACTCAGGATGGCAGAGACTTTATGCTTCCGCAGCCACACCCCATATTCACCCTTACATGATGTGTCTCTCTCTGGCCAGCTAGGGGCTCGGCTCCACGTGTCCCTTGTCGTGGCAGCCAAGCTGGATGGGACGGCCACCTGAAGTATGTCTCATGGAGCTGACTGAATAAGAGACGCAGTCCGTTCCACCCACAGTCCACTGCTGCAGTAAGTCATGTGGCCAGTGCTGACTCCATCGGTGCAGGAAGAGCTTGCACCCACACCTGAAGAGAAGGAGCCAGAGCTGGGACCACAGTGAGCAGGATGCTAACAACCTCAATAATGACCTTCTTAGACGTCTCCTCCCAGACAACCGTGAGCAACAGAGCAATGCACCCATGACAGTCCACACAGCCACCCCCCTCAGACAACCTCAGGTCACACAGTCACCCCTCTCAGACAACCTCAGCTCACATAGTCACCCCTCTCAGACAACCTCAGGTCACACAGTCACCCCTCTCAGATAACCTCAGGTCACACAGTCACCCCTACTCAGACAACCTCAGGTCACACAGCCACCCCTCTCAGGCAACCTCAGGTCACACAGTCACCCCTCCCCTGACAACCAGTGGCATAGCCACCCCTTGCCTGACAGCCCCACGTGACACAGCAACCCTTCTGACAGCCATGAGTGTTGGCAACCTCTGCCTGACAACCCAGGTGACATAATACCCCTCCCCTGACAACTGCATGGCACTAGCCACCCTCCCATCCATCCTCTGTGTGGGTATCCCCCCCTTCCAACCCCTTGAGTGCCGTGTGTGAGACAGCCCTTCCCTGGCTCTGGGGTCTCCGTTTCTGCTTGCTCTCTCCTCAGTTCCTCCCAAGAACTCACTGCCGTGCCTTGGAATGTGTTGTTTCCCTGCTGTCTGAGCCTGCTTGGACCGCTGGAGTAGCGGACCGTGGGCAGAGAGGCCTACACCCTGCGTCCATGGCTCTGGAGGCCAGGCTGTGGAGCCTCTGTGTGGCGGGCCCTTCCTGCTTTGCAGGGGGCTGTCTCCTCACTTGTCTTCCTGCAGCTGCAGGCAGATGGAGAGATGCTTTGTTTCCCCCTCTTTCTCATCACAGGGCTGCTCCTGACAGCCTGATTACCTCACAAAGACCCCATTTCCAAATGCCATGGCACTGGGCATTGGATTTCGGTGTCTGCATTCTGGGGAGTACTCTTGGGCTCACAGCCGCTGTGTCTGGGTGCTGTCTCTCCTGATCAGAGTGCAGTGTCTCAGGGGGGTCTTTGTTGATTCAGCGTCTAGAACAGTGATGTTGCAGCGTCTAGAACGGTGACCAGCACATAGTGGGTGCAGAATCAATATTCTCTGAGGAACTGTTACGGCCGGAATTGTGGCCCTCTCTGGTTTACATGCGAAAGCCCTAACCCCCAGTGGAGTATCTTTGGAGCTAGGGCCTGTGAGGTGGTCACAGGGTGGGGACTTCATCCGATAGGGCTGGTGTCCTTTTAAGAAGAGGAGGAGTCACCAAGGCTGAGTGTGTCACATAGGGAAGGAAGGACCGCGTGAGAACACCGTGAGAAGACAGCCATGTGCAGCTTAGGAAGAAAGCCCTCAGCAGGCACCACCCTTGCCCTTGAAGTCTCAATCTCCAGAACTGTGAGCAACAACTGTCTGGTTTCAAAATCCCCCAGTGTTTTGTGACAAACAGAAAGAGGAAGGAAACCACAGCTGAGTGGCAGAGCGTGCCTGGCTATTTACACAGGACGCTGGGGCAGGGATCCTGGAGAGGGACACGCCAGCTGGATGGGCTGAGGCCCAGGAGGAAGTGAACCTGTGCAAGGACAGAAAGGAGACACGAAGGAGGCGGGCAGGAGCCAGACCTTGGAGGCTGCGCCACCAGGAAGTGAGTGTGGCTCTCACTGGGAAGCCACCGGGAGGCTTGAAGGAAGGTAACAGATGTTAGAGACCACAAAAGGGTTCCTTGGTGCCTGGGTGGAGGATGGGCTTCAGGGGGCGAGCTCCTACAGCACAGGGATGAAGGCAGGTGTATCCTCACTCCAGCCCTGGGCGTGGGCCTGGCTCCGGGTGCTCAGCGTGTGGTGGGGGTGTGTGCTAACTGGAACGCACTGCAGGCACTTTGTTTTTGTTCTCTACGCTTTGTGTGGTGGGCGGCTCTCCTCTGTGGTGCTCTTTCTCCTTCCCTTCATTTTCCCAGGGCTCCCTCCTCTGCATTTAGCTAGGAGGGAGCTCTGTTACCTGGGGACTGGCTCATAGTCCTAGGCAGAATGGGGACTCACAGCGCCAGCTCCCAGGGCGGGAGCAATAGCCTCAGAAGCCTCCGCGCTGAGATCTGTGTCACGGTCCCAACCAGACTCTTGTGTGCGGAGCCCTCCCTCCGCAGCAGAGAGCCCAAGGAGGCCATGTTCTGGCTGAAGCCAGAGTGGGCTGGCTGGGTGCCGTGTCCTGGCACTGAAGCTGCTTCCCAGCTCACCTCCCAACCAGGAGGGCATCTTAGGGGAAGGTAGAGGCAGCTCGTGATGTTTTGCTCCGTCTCTGGCTCCTGGGCTGGGCCCTGAGCCCAGGCAGTTTAATGCCAGTGTGGACTTATAGGTGTGGGGACCTCTGGAGAGCTCCACAGCCCCATGGGGTAGGGTGCCTGGTGCGGGTCGAGGCCAGGCCTTCAGCTGGACACATTTTATCATTGCCGGCCACTGACTGCCATCTGGGTCGCTGCTGATAGTTCTCAGCAGGGCTCAGCTCCCCTACAGATGATCTCCATAGCTCACCCCAGCCTGTGGTTGGGTAAAACAGCAGGCCCTGCCGGAACACACTTTGGGAGCAGCCCATGGCAGACTGGGGGCTCTGTGGGAGCTGCCCCTCACCCCTCCACCAGTGAAGAGGAAGGCGCCACTGGCACGCCAGAGTCTTGCGTGTGCCCCATGCCTCCCATGTGCAACGTGGGTGTGCACGTGTGAGAGTGGGTGCACATGCCCATGTGTGCACACTTGTGTGTGTCCCACAACACACCCGTGCTCACATGCACACTCCTGTGTGTCTGCTCATGGGCCTGTGTATCTACTCGATCCAACCCAGGTTTATCGAAGACCAGTTACTGAAGGTCTGCTATGGGCCAGATCCCGCAGAGCACTGGGGGACGGCAAACTCAATGCTTTTTTTGCTCTTAAGGATGGTTCAGTCCAACAGGGGAGGCGGATATGAATTGAGCAACTAAAGGTTACATGTAAACTGACAATGTGAGACACGCTTCTGTGAGTTTCATGTGTTGGTGAATGTGCACTTCTGAGGGGTGTCTGTGTCCCCGGGAGGGAACTCGAGTCCGCTGGTGCTCCTGTGCCTGCCTGTGCACACCGATGCTGGCTCCCACGCACCTCATCTCTGCAAGAGGGCTGCAGAAAAGAAGGCTGGACGTGCATGACATACCGAATCTGAGGATCTGGAAAGAGAGAGCAGGGAGCAATGTCTGAGGATGTCCTGGAGACTCTGTTGATGGACCCCGGGAGACAACGCCATGCACAGGACTCTCAGGTTCCTGAAAGAGCCAATGAGTGGCCTGGTGGGACCACTCAGAATCTGGCCATCACCCTCATTCTGCCCCGACCAGTGGTATGACCTCGGGCTGTTGTCTTCGTTTCCTCATTTGTAAAATCATGATCGCAGACTAAGGAGTCCCCCCAATGCTATTGAACCTTGACATTCCATGAGTCTGGACATGACCCCTGCCCTTAGGGAGTGTATCTTACAAATAGGGGTCAAAGAGATACCTGAGTATGTAACCACACACACACACACATGTGCACATGCACACATACACACACACACACACACACACACACACACACACACCCCTGCACATGTGTGCGGGCATGGAAATGAAGAAGGTTGAGTGAAGGAACTCCCAAATAACTAGTCAGAGGAGGCCTTTTGGAGGCATTAAAGATAAGGTTGGAAAGATTGATCTTGGAGGGGAGGGGAGAGGCGGTGGTGAAGGTGAAGAGAGCTGTTGGGGACATGGTAGGCTGCGGGCAAGTGTCGGCTCGTAACCGTGGAGGGCTTTGTTTGCACTTCCAGCATGCAAACCAGAGGTGTGCGAGTTGGCTCAGGCTGCCCTGCGATGAACCTCCCAAGGACTGGGCAGCTCAGCTCTCAGAACTGTGCAAGGAATTCCTGAAGCTGGAAGTCTGAGATCAAGCTGTCAATGGGGTTTGCTCCTTCTGAGGCGTCCTCTCCTCTCAGTTTGCACGTGGCCACGTGGCCGTCTTCTCCCTTTGTCCTTACGTGGCTGTCCTTCTGTGTGTCTGTGTCCCAGGCTCCTCTTAGCAGGATGCCAATCATCCTGGATGGGGCTGCTCTAGTGGCCTCCTGTTGCCTTCACGGCCTCTTTAAAGGCCCCGTCTTCAAATACAGTCACATTTTGAGGCATTAGTGGTCAAGACTTTAACATACGAATTTTTGAGGGACACAATTCACACATAGCAGGAGGGGTGGCAGAAACTTCTTCCAGTGAGATGAGACACAGGAAGAGCAGCCGATGGGCATGTGTGGAGGGAAGTCGCCTCTTTCCACCTGTGGATGTGGAGCGCTGCCCAGAGAGGCAGGTGAGTGGGGCTTGCCCAGGACCTGGCCAAGGACCAGCCACTGAATCCCTGGTCTCTATAAAATGAGACTGAACCTGCCAGTCTGGCCTACTACACACGGTGGTGGGGTGGAAAGGGGCTAGTAGAGTTCAGAGGGTTAAGCAGAGACAGTCATCAGAATTTAACATAATTCCTTGTTGCTGAATGCAGGCCGAGCTGTGCTAACAGCTGTGCTCCTGTGCCAGGGTGGATTCGCAAGTCCTTATCCTCACAGGTTGCCTGAGCTGATGGAATGGGGAATGCAGCCCCAGGCCCAGGAAGAGACCCACACTGTTTTTCCCCAATTATATAAATGGCAGAAGTAAAGCTCTGATACTCGAAGTGATTCAGAGTCACCAAGCTGGTATCCAGGGCTGATGGCTTGTACATTCTTCTGGATTTTGTGTGGGCTGAAACTGCATTTATTGTAGAGATGTTTGAGAGATGCGTTTATTTTCTAGTTGTTAGATCTTTTGCTTTCCTAAGCAGATGGAAGAGGGGAGAGAAGCTCACACAGGGAGGGCCGTGCCGAGGGCAAGGCTGAGGAGCAGAAGGTACGGTCTCGCTGTGGGGGTTACTTTTGCGGTTGATGCTTTCCTGTTGAGTCCTTCATAATTAAATTCTAGACGCAACTTTAATGGGGGAGAAATTTAGGGCAGGTTGAGAGGAGAGTTTTTGGCATCCTGGAAACGTGCCATCTAAAGGTTGCTCTTTCCACAGTGATGTGTGACACATGTGCCCTTGAGCAAGGCCCCTGAAAGAAGCAAGGGCTCCTGTGGCTGCCAGGCGTGCCTGGGCTTCCCTGGGCCTCCCTCGGCCTCCCTCATGGGTCCTGATCCCACGTCCTCCCCGATTCTCCAAAATTATTTCCCAACGTGCCTTCCAGACTCAAATGACCCCACCCTGCCTGCCCCACCAGGACTCTCTTCAAAGGAAACAACTTTAGGGAAAAAATGAAGCTGTTTTAAATATAAATGGCCAGGGCACAGTAGGCTCTTATTAAAATACAGAGAGATTAACAAGGTCTCATTCCCCTCAATTATTAACAATGTACTTGTTCTTCAGAAAAGTACCCATGAAAATTTAAAACAGATGAAAATGGTTGTTCATTTAAAACTGCTCAGTTAATCCGTGAGTAATGTTTTATTCAGTGCATTAAATGAACAGTGCGGCATTGGACACCTGGTGATCCATCACCCCGGGCCCAGGCAGGCACGTGGATGCAGAGAGATGCAGAAGGCCAGGCACGGGACTGTGGAGGGCCACACCACCAGAAATCCCCCCGAGTCCCGGTCCAGCCCCAAACCTGTGGGTGCACGCGGAGTTGCAGGCAGGGCTCCTGCTGCGGATGCAGGAACAGGCAGGGAAGTTGCTGTCTCACAGGGTGGAGGAGCCAGGGTGGGGAGGCGGGGAGGCCTGTCCAGCCTCTGTTACTGTTACCACGGGTGGCTCCTCACTCACCAGTGCGGTTCGCCTCAGGTTCATTAACAGTGGAGGGGGCTAAGAGTTTTCACATCCAGGCTTGGGCAGCGGGGAGGCAGGCAGGAGTGGCCGCTGGTTTCTCAGACCTCCCGGAGAGGCTAAGGAAATGACCCGCCCTGAAGCAGGCACAGCTCTGTCTTCAGATGGACACTGGAGGGTCACACTGTGTGGGATGCTGGGCCCTGGCACTTCCGGGAGGAAATGCTGCCCAGGGCTGCACATGTTGACTGTGCTTTTTGGCTACTTGATATTTTTTTTCTTCTCTTCACTATGTTGTGAAACCGGCCATAGTAGATGATAAATAAATACATGTTATAGATGAATGTTTACTGTGAGTGAATTAATAAAGGAGTGAATAAATAAATAATTGATGTAGGGCCTGTTCTGTCTCAGGGACTCTCACAAAGTCCTGCACGCTGGGTAGAGCCTGCCTTCCTGCCAGGGTATCGGGATGCGATTCTCAACGCTGCGGAACCCGGACACTGATTCTGCTGAGGAGGCCAGGTCTCAGAAAACTGACCGGCTGCTTCTGCAGACCCTGCATCCTCCCCTTTCTGGAGGAAGGAGAAGCTCTGGCTGAGTCCTGGGACTGAGCCCTTAGGTGCCACAGAAATGGGCTTGGCTGTCTGTCAGTAAAGTGGCCAGAGAAACAGACCTGGGGAAGAGGAGGTTGGGTGGGTGGTGTTTTCTGCACAGCGACCTGCTCCTTAGCCTGGTGCCGTTACTCTCCAAACGCCCTGAAGATTGAGCTTGGGGGAGGATGGGTAGGCAAGTTTTTGGGGGATAGAGTGGGCTTGGAGGGATGCTGGCACCTTAGCAGGCTGTGCCCCTGAGGAGCCAGTGTCTACAGCTCAGCTCTCGGGCTGCGTGCACAGGAGAATGTTGCTGAGGTCATTTGGGGAGGGTAGGGTGGGCAAAGGGAGCCAGGGCTCCTCTTTTAACGGGTGTCTGCAGTCATGCAATCACAAGAGAGGAGGAAGTAGAGAAGGAGGAGGGAGGCCTCCTTGGGAGGTGCGTCATCCTGAGGAAGGCTGAACAACGAGGGTCATGGGGAATCAACTCAGGACCACAGCCTTGCGGAGCAGGCAAAAACAAGAGGGCTTCTTGAGGGTGCTCGGGCGTTCATGCACTCAGCAATGCCTGCTGTGAATGAGCCTACATCTTGTTGGGGAAGAGGGACAATGACCCCAAACGACGGACTCCGAATCAACGATAAGATTAAACAAAATTAAAACAAAGTAGGAAATCAAGAGTGGCTGCTGTGACGGCCTCGCGGAGATGACATTAGCGTTGAGAACTGGACAAGTGAGCCCCTGAGCCGCATCTGCACCCAGAGGCTGAGCCAGCGCACAGGCCCTGCAGAGGGACTGGCCTGGGCTTCTAGATGGCCCCAGGCCTAGAGGAGCAAGGGTGGGAAGCGGGCAGGCCAGCTCCTGCCAGGCAGGAGGGAGACTCAGACCTCGTGCCCCCTGCGCCTGGGTGATTGTGAGCACGTAACAAATGTGATCTTATCTATGCTTTGAAAGAGGCAACACGAATCAACACCAGCCAGTGAGGAACAGGCGACAGCCACTTGAAAGCTGACGCAGGGAACAAGCCTGGAGCAGCGGGGATGGGCGCTGTGAGGAGGGTGTGCAGCCAGGGCTGCCGTCGGACCTGGTCAGATCAGAGGAGGGAGGGCTGCCAGGCTGTGGGCGAGGATGAGACACTGGAAAAGGGCAGAGAAGGGGCGGCTGCCACGCTTTGTGTTTCCCAAAGTCACCCCGGGAACAGGGCGTCACTTACTGAAATGACAGACTCTCCATTTCACATTTTCCCCCCAAGTGCATTGTGCAGGGAAGGAGATGGGCTGAATTTTTAGAGTCAGGGTTATTAATGTGTACTTTACGTAGTGAAATGCACCCTTTTAAGTGTGCAGGCCTGAGGTTTGCCAAATATGTGTAGGCATTTAATCACCACCATGATCACGATGTATATTTCCACCACCTCCAAAATGTTTTCTTGTGTCCCTTGATGGTCATTCCTTATTTCCCAGCCCTATCCTCGGGAAACTGCTGTCTACTTTATGTCCCAGTGGTTTTATCTTTTCCAGAATGTCACGTGAGTGGAATCAGATGTATGAAATCCTACAGTATTGGGTCTTCTGAGTCTAGCTTCTCTTATTTCGTATAATGCAGTTGAAATTAATCCATGTCTCAGGCATCAGGAGTTCATTCCTTTTTCTGCTGAGTGGTATTTCATTGTATGGATATACTGCAATTTATCTATCCATTCATCTGGTGATGTGCATTTGAGATTTTTGGCAATTATGAATAAAGCTGCTACAAACAATCACACATGGATTTCATGTGGACACATGTCTTCATTTCTGTTGAGTAAATAACAAGGCATGAGATTTCTGGGCCATAGGGTAAGTGTGTATGTCACTTTATAAGAAACTGACAAGCTGTTTCCAAAGTGGTTGCTCCATTTTGCATTCTCATCAGCAGTGTGTGAATGTTCTAGCTGTTCTGCGTCCTTTCCAGCACCTGGTGTACCCATTTAAAAGACTTCAGCCACTCTAAATAGGTGTGTGGGACTGGACTTCAATTTAAATTTGGAGGCGTCAATATCTGTGGGTGTGTCTTTCATACCTCCACAGTCACGGACCACATGCGCTCATAAGGGGTGAATGCATACAGCAGCTGAGAAAGGTCTGAGCTAAAGGCCGTGGGCAGGGTGCCCAGCAAGACAGAAGGGAATCAAGGAGCATGTCCTATGGTCAAACCAAGAAAGGATTTTAAAAGGAGAGAGTGAGCTACTAATCAACTGCTGCTGAATGGCTGCATATGATAAAGAGTGAACATTGAGCCCTGGATTTAGAAAGATGGTCGTTTTTGCTGACCTTGACAAGAGCGGTTTCAGGATTGCAGCAGTGATGAGATCTGCATGAGAGGGAGTTCAGGAAGGCAGGGACTTGGGCAATAGGACTGCCCCCTCACTCAAGATAGGGCAGTGCAGTCTGCATGCTGCATCTCCAAATTTCTCCTTTCTCCTTAGTAATAGAAATCTAAATTAATTTGGGATGGCAATGTGCCCAGATGAAAAGACTACATTTCCAGCTCTCTGGAATGACTCCACCTAGATATTCTGATGATACTTGTTGAGTGGACTTCCATGAAAACTCCTTAAGAGGGGAGGAGGTGATAGTTGGCAATGATCAACTTACCTTTCCCTGTCCTCCTTCCTGGACTCGGGAGGACATGCTGACTGCATGTAGCCAGTGCTGATTACGGGACCTTCAGCTTGGATGACCTTGAGGATGGAAGTCAGCTTGAGGATGGCAGAGAAGGAAGACAGGAGCTATTGAGATCCCTGATGGTTCTACTGAGCTGCAAAGTCAGCCTCCAGCCTGCCCCTCCTTATGTGGTTAAGCCAATGCCCTTAAGTCTATTAGCTGTTGAACAGACCTTCCTCACTGACACAGACCGTAAACCTCAATATGAATGCATCAATTCTCTCTCATTCATCTATAAATTTAATTTGATCTCCAAATATATACAGAAATAGCATGTTTGGAATGAGTCAACTGTTGCTAAAATTCACATAGAAAAATAAACAAGTAAGGATTGCTCAGGAAGTTCCAGAACAGATGTGTTTTAGCAGGAGAGGAGGGTTATAGCTATATATATATATTTTTTTATTTTTTTATTTTTTTATTTTTTGAAAGTAAGGAAAAGAGAGGAAAGAAAGTGAGAGTGAAAGAAAGAAAAAAAAAGACTGTACGAGAGAAAGAAAGAGGAAGGAAAAGAGGGAGAGAGAACAGGATTCTTGTTCTACTGCCCAGGCTAGAATGCAGT